>CAAKHF010024544.1:22951-41273 GCA_901007745.1 Hippocampus kuda | reverse complement strand
CAAAGAAAATATTTTCTTAAAATTAGAATGACACTTTCTGCTGGCCTTATTTTTGTCCTTTTGCTCTTTCATTAAGCAGACCAATGTGTACACGTACACACACACACACACACACACACACACACACACACACAGAGATTTGTTTTAATTATTTATTAAACACACCTTGGGTTATTTGAGAACACATTTGTTGTGGAAAAAAATCTAAACAGCAGGGTTGAAACATTGCATGTTTGGTTCATAAAAGTTTGATGATGGAGAAAGTTTGAGCCTGAAACAGATTCGTTCAACCTAAATTATTTCCAATGGGAAAAACTGAACAGTTCAACTTGATCTCTGTAGCAACAGCGTTGTATAAAGGAGTCCTGGGGAGTAGACAAGCTATATTGTTGCGCAATGGTCCTTGAGAGCATGAAACGAGCATTATATGATGCATGTATACCACTAGTTTAGTAATGACTCATGCAGGAATGATGAATGGTAAATGTTATTCTCTGCTTGTCTTGAACAGTCTTACCCTTCTTTAAGGGCTTGCTGAGCTGTGCATGTGTTCTTCCTGTAAGTGTAGCAGTGTGTGAGAAACATTGAGTGTGCACATGTGTCCATGAATTGTACAAGGACCCCCCCCAACCCCCTTGTCATGTTTTTTGTGCATGTTTTCTCACCTCCGGGAGGTTGGCTGTATAGCTGTGCGACAGGCCCTGAAGCCAACACGTGTTCCAGCTGATAATGGAAAGCCGACTTGATGGTCGGCAAAGGCAGGCGGTTTTTGGGGAAGCACTTCCTCATGATGAGACTTGAGGCATTGACAAGAGGATCCAAGGTGCGCACCGAGAGACACTCCTGGAAAAAATACCACAGTGGGAATATCACTACTCATAAGAGGACATTTCAGTATGAGCGTAAAATGCACGATGAAGGCCAAAGTAATTACATTCCACCAATAGATTTCCAAGGATGTTTGCTTCTCTACCTTCCGGTTTCTTTGGATCGCTATTGAAACCTGCTGATGACGCTTCCCTCTCACATCATCCTTTTTGAGGGCCCATAATGGTGGTTTACTGATGATCAATTATTAGGCATCATTTTGATCTCAAAATGTCGAAATGTGAACAGTATAGGGTGCATTTGAAAATCTGCCCCAAGCCTACACTGGTTCATTCAGAGTGCACGGAAGATGGAATGCCAGTGTGCACTCTAGAAAATTAGTCCATTCATGGATTGAACACCTGCTGTGAATTTTAAATTCAAGCACCTTGTTAGAGAAGACGTGCTCAAAAAATAAAAAATGTTCAAATTATACTCACCTGTAAAGGTTACAGTGCAATTTAGGGCCATACTAATATTTTACCCTACAGCCAAACAACCCAAACCTTTTGGGAGGACTGAAGTTTGTCGGCAATGCTATGTGTTGGCATTCACTCAATACTCTCACTCACGCTGGAAGAGTTGTACAGAATGCGCATGCCATCTGCTTTCGTAAAGGCCCGCCTGCCCAGCTTGATGTTGGTGACATTGCGCAGACAGCCCAGGAGTCCCTTGCGGATCACCGTATGACGATGCCACGTGTCGTTGCGGTGCCAGTCCAGGTAAAGGGCGAGCAGGGTGGGAACGTAGTCACCCTCCACTGTTCGTCGAGCATTTGTTTCTGGATGGAGAATGAGAAGATACAATGAATTACAGGCACATGAAAAAGCATTTGCTCCTTTCCTGATTTCTGATTTCTCTTTATTTATCATATACAGTATATATATATACATTATATATTGTCGCTCAGACAACCAAGTGAATACAAAATGCAGGTGCTTAATTGATGGTTTTATTAAGATGAAAAAAATCCAACCAATCTGTCCTTTTAAGAAAAACTAATTGTTAAATAATGAGTCACTATGGTTAACTGCAATTTTTGGACAGTTGATTTCAATTTCCAAACTCAGGCCTGATTAGTACCAGATAAGATGATTCAAGAAATCACTTCTACTACCTTGTAGACAAACTGAAGTAGAGAATAAGATCTCAAAAAGAAATGCATAATGCCACAATACTCCCCCCCCAAAAAAAAATGTTTTATATAAATAAAAGTGAAAAAATAAAACTAAAAAACAACAATTTAGTTGTGTAAATATTGTGTAATTTCCTGTTATTGCATATTTGATAAAACGGAACTCCATTTTTGTGTCTCTACCCTTGTTTGCATAAAAAATAAAAAAATCAGTATCAATATTTTAGTCTCAGTTCCATTCCCATCTGTCTGCTGATTGATTCTTTTAAGTGACCATTTTATTTTTGTTTCATTTGTTTTAGTGCTGTTGCTTCCCTGTATGTGTTCAAACCCTTGCATCCAGGCTTGCATTATTACGTGGAGCATCAATTTTGAAGCAGTTGTGATCATCCATCCTAATTATCAATCAAGTAAATTGTTTTGAGCCCACCTGCAGTTCAGAACAGCTTGACAACAGACTGTCACGCGACAGAGCCATCACAACCAGTGCACCCGTAAAATCAATACTCACTGGATTTGAGCAGAGCAACGAGTGCATCCACAGCGACCCTGCAGAGTCAAACGCAGGGAACATCATTACAAATGCAGCTAAGGAGACACGAGACTTTTTTTTTCCACAAATTAAGCTGTTCTATCAAATGAAGAGTACAGTTTTTGTTACCATGACGCCCATGGGAGGAGCTGCAGTATTGGGAGAGGCAAGGACTACTCAGTGCTGCGCACTCAATGACTTTTTGTGGAGTTTTTGGAGACTTCGAGATAGTCCAAGGCAGGAAATGTTCAATCCTCTCTGTCCAGACTGCAACTGAATAGGTAACAACCGATCTTGGCTCACTTGTTTCATGAAGCTAAGCCATGATTGGTTATTAAATGAGCTCTGACCGACTCTGATGTCATGGTCAGTTGACAGCAAGTGGAAAAATAGCCACTTTCTGAGATGGATAAAAACAGGGTGGATTTTACTTCTTAACTCATACTCCACAAACGCAACATTAATCAGAATGCTCTGTTTAGATTAGTGGGGCTGCATGAAACATTTTAGTCAATTAAACATGGGTTGAACATGATTTGCAAATCATTTGTTTTGTTTTATTTATTTTTAACACAACGTTCCGACTTAATTGGAATTGGGTTTCTTGAATAGCTCATTTACAAACATGCATTTAAAAATAGACAACAAAAGAAAACCTTTGGTCGTGTAGATTCATTTAGTTGTCGTCCACATACGTACTTAATCAGGCTTGCGTTCTTCTTGCTGTACGGTGCCACAATCTTGAACATCATGTCGATGGCTCCACTTTTGCCCAGGGCTATGGCGTTCACAACTTCACAGAGCACAAGTAAAAACAAACATCAAACAAAATGTTGTTGTTGTTTTTTTCTTGGAGAATGAATGACAATTGAGCAAAGTTCCAGTTGACTTACTGTTGGCCGAGTACACCCTAAGAACCTGCAAACAGGGCAGGACCAGCTTGACATTGTGGAGGTTCTTCTTGATCAGATTTATTGTGACGTGCAGAGCACCAGTCAGACGCGCCTTTACGCCCAACTTCCTGTCTATACAACACACACACACACACACACACACACACACACACACACACAAAGGCTTAAAGCTCAGCAAATGCAATGCGCTAGTCCTACTTTTTGTGCAATGTAGTGGTCCTTCGCAATATCGTGGTTCACATGTCACTTGTCTGTCGTAGATATCCATCCCTATAGAGTAGAAACCTGCAGTTTATACAGGACTTTTACAGGACAGTACGCTTGCTTACTGTAATGCCCCTGCATGTTCGAAAGGAGTGCTATCTTCATCAATGCACTTTTCAGCAGTTAAATGAAGTCCAGAAGAACAGTTAAGTACATACAATGAGCACACTGTAGCAGGAGATTCTGTCGGCCATAGCTCACGGCCAGACACTCACCCGGAAATGTCACGACCCATGTAACAAGCCCGACCTCTTAAAGGCACTGACACTACAGTAGATACATACAAGTGTTTTACTAAGTTTAAAGGTGTTTAAAGTATGTGGGAGGTGTACAACTATCGCACAGATTTTAGCCTTTTGCAGGTGGGTGTGGAACATATCCCCCCTTATGGTCTTTGCAAAACATCCTACCTTTCGGGCCCACCTTGGCCAGTAGGGAGTGAAGATGCAACATGAGCTCCTCGTTGGGGTGAAACTCTTTGTTGGCATTGATTAGAATGCGGAGTAACACGGCTGTTCCTCCTTTTGATACAAAGGCCCCCACCCTGCGTCCTTTGCCTAAAATAGCAAAGAGATTACCGCAAGTAAAACAATTTGAATGTAATGATTATAACTAGTAACGGTAAAATGTAGTCCATAAAAAAAGTGGCAAGGGAGATGGAGAAACCCGGTGTAAAATGCTGCTGTATTACTAGTAGCAGAAAACTTAAAAACTTAAATGATTAGAAATAGTGATCCACCGGGCATCCTCTGATTTTTTTTATGGGATGTAATAGAATATTTAATCCCTTCAAACGGAGTTCATTTCCACACTACATAGTAAAAGTAGAGTAATCCCCCATGTATCTGCAGTTCACTATTCACCTATTCCGTTTTTTTTTTTTCCCTGTGGAACCAATCACTGGCTCGTCAATGAAAAATGTACCGTTTTGTACTTTTCGTGCTCTTTCTAATCTATGCCACATGATCAGGGGTGTCAAACTCATTTCACATTGTGGGCCACATACGGACTCGGCAGATGTCAAGTGGGCCGAACCATTAACATTATACCATACTCTGCTATAAATAACCAAAATATCATGTCTTTCCTTTGTTTTGGTATAAAGAAGCATTGGCGCATTGATACCGTCTGCTGTGTTGGGTCTGTCTCAGGGAAAGATTGAGACTGCTGTTTTGTTCTCTGATCAAAACAATGTTGTCTTCTACTCTGATCAAAACGGTCTGCCCCTAGCGGATAATCCATGAATTGCATTTTATTAAAAATATTCATTCTGTGTCTTTAATGCATTTTTTCACCTTTAAATTATCCTGCGGGCCAGATTGAACCTCCTTGGGGACCGGTTTCCGGCCCGCGGGCCGTATGGTTGATATATCAAAGGAAAATATGGGAGTTCAGGAATGGTGCTGAGGAAGTATGTAGAAGTGAAACACCTCAACTGAGAGTCAAGCTGTTGTTGTTATGTTAGGCAGGAACAGGAAGTTTAGCCTGGACTGTCAGTAGAAGTTAAGGACAGTCTTCGCTGCATGTGCACGTACATGCTCACGTTTGGTGCATTTTTTTTCTCAACCAAATCATCCATTTATTTTTTAGGTGTAAAGTTGTAAAACAAGTTCGAAATGATATTTAATTACTTTGGTATTATAGAGTGTAGTAAACTACTACACACAGTTCTAATCATTTTTAGTGGGGTCATCATTTACTCGTGTTTTTCCTGCTACATCCAGCAGGGCTTTGTCACTATCCCTGTCCTCCAAGTCTGTTTTTATTGGATAACTGATACTTGGAGGGGATTACTGCATGCTGTTATGCTGTTTTTAAGGAGAGCAGGAAAGTAGTGGTGAGTACAGGTACTGCAGCTTCCTCCCATATTCCAACAAAATAAATGCTACGTTCATCTGCAACTTTAAATTGCCTTTATTTGTAAATGCGGAAGTGAACGCTTGTTTATCTGTGCCCAACAACCATTTCAGGGTATACCCCGCCTCAAAGCCAAAATCAGATGGGATAGGCTCAAACTCACTGTCATAAACTCCACAGAAAATGGATGGAGAGAATATCGACATACATCTTTTCTCACCCAAGGTCAGTAGTTCACTGAGAATGCATAGGATGTTCAGAATCGTCTGGATGTCTCGGGTGGTCTGTTAAGAGTAAGATTGTCATGAATTAGCTTTTGCAAATGATTAAAAAGCAGATAGTAGTCAAGAACTTCTTGTAAAAAAAAAATAACTAGAAAAAAAAACTTGACATTCATGACAGTATGTGTATTGTTTATTTAGAGGTTTTTATGCTCGTTTGATATGCAAAACCCATTAGACAATTCATTAAGTACATCTACAGGTAATGACAGCTAAAGATACGTAGGGAGGTTGGTGGCTAAGTAGGTTTGGTTGGTTGGTAGGAAGTTACATTAGTACATTGGTAGATGGGTGAGGTGGATAGTAGAGTTAGGAGGATCCAGTATGTAGGTAGTTAGGTAGGTAGACTGGCAAGCAGACTCATGTGCGTAAAGTGGTGCCAACTGACCTCCAGTGAAGTCAGGATGACCTCCATGCCGCTGGTGCCTTTGGACATCACCTCCTTCGATGTCTTCTCTGCGAGACAAACAGGAGACAGCCGTTCATCCGTCTACTGGAACTTTCTTTGCAGTCACCACAGCATGTCACTAGGTCAGGCTGGTTCGATGCACATTATGTAGACAAAATTAGTGTGGCATTTTGTATTTTGTGGTATTTATTTCTTTTTTATGCTGTCACTTGTCTTTCACTTCACTTTTATGTGAGTAACTTGAAACATTTGTGAGTGCCACACATTTTGTAGAAATCATCTGAACCGTTCAATGTAACTTTACCTGAAGAGTCAGGGTGGTCGCCGCAGTACCTCCTGGTGTAGCGGCGTTCCATTTATAGGTTCTCAAACACTTATTTTTTGCTAATTGTATTTCCAAAGCAGCATGTCCTGACTGCACATAGAACACTGTCTCTGTCTGCACAAAATACGCCATGTGTTGTCTTAAAAAAATAACAACATAACTTCACATATTTTTCTCAATCAGCATGGGGAACCATGAGGCGGGGCAAGAAAAT
Source organism: Hippocampus kuda (assembly GCA_901007745.1). NCBI lineage: Eukaryota > Metazoa > Chordata > Actinopteri > Syngnathiformes > Syngnathidae > Hippocampus > Hippocampus kuda. Next base: position 34,475 of record CAAKHF010024544.1, on the reverse strand, counting down.
GAGAAACAACTTGAGTAATGTGCCTCTCAAGACACATTAGACCGTCCACTAAAAAAAATCCCGCTGTCACCCTTGTTCTTGACCTCCAAGTCTCGCACACTTTAAACGTGAAACTTGAGGACACCAAATTGCAGCCCAGGATTTACAGTTACCGCCAAACAGATCGGTACTAGCGTCACACACCCTACAGGGGGGTGGTGTTGCTAAGTGTGTGTGTGTGTTGCAGATGAGAGGAACAGCTGACAGACAGGGAGGAAGGGGGAGCATGAGCGGGCGTGAGAGACATACGACATTCTTGCTGCACCCATTCGTCATAGTAGGGAGGTATAACCACGTTCAAATTCCAGAAAAGTGAGAGGTACTATTTGGTGGCCTCCAGGGCTCGAATTACCATTTTTGAACACAGACAAGAACTGAGAAGCATCTCTGACCACTAGAGGACGACAAAAGACCCATCCCAGCAAAGTCCCGGACTATAGTTTTTAAAAATCCTGTCCCGTCCCACTCCCTAGTGAAAATAACTCCCACTCCCGTCCTGCTCCCGTTCAGAAAGACTCCCACTGGAGGCCTGCTCCCACTTAGCAGGTCATCTGCGTTAAAAATGGCTGTGTATCTGTCCGAGGTTATTTTTTTTCGTACTGGTCAATCCCACTCTCGTATGCTCCGGTGAAATGTTTATCCCGTACCATCCCAATCTCACGATGAAAGGGAAAGTTGACTCCCATTTCATTTATATCTTTTTTTTAATTCAGTTATTGGCACAGAAAAGACTGATAAGATAAGATAAGAAAACCTTTATTAGTCTGTAATAACTTATCAAAATTAAATAAAAACAAATTAATAAAGATTAATCAATACATGAACGAGATGTAAGAAAATAAACAATACACTCATCATAAATGCAGTGATTTAATCATTTAAGAGAATCCTTGGCCCTTACTATATACATTTTAGTTATTTGTATTATCATCAGTAATACCAATGAGTTCTTTACTTAAACCTCAACCTTAAAATTTGTACATATTTTAAGACAGATGCATCGGGTGTTTTCAGAAAAAATGTTACTCGTCATTGTGTGTGACATGCGTGACGTCACGCGTGATTTCACCTCAGTAACTGCAGGATTTTCACCCAAGTGGGGGTCATGTTTTGTGCTGTGTAGTACGTGCCACGAGAGGTCAGTTTATAGCAGCGGTAGGACAGTAGGTAGTATGTTGACAAATTTAAGCTTGAGTCAACAATTTGTGCAACTATTTCAGTATGTATCCAACATTTAAAACGAAACACACTATTTAAGGATACTGGTCGTGTAGTTTTAAGGCTGTGTTAAACAATTAGGCTGGTGTCCATTATACTTTGTTTTGGCTCCAACAGAGAACCACATCCACACCTTCATTCACGCTTGCAAAACCAGTTTCGCTTTGGTTTGTTGTTCTTGTCAGTTGTCATGTCACCTCGTAAGATTAGTCTATGTTTCTTTGAATCTAGTCTTTTGGACCTTTGAGGTGATTCCAGAGTGCCTTGTATTCCTTTTTGAGTTTTTTGAAATTAAATACTTTTTTTGAGAGAGCACCTGCCTTGCCTCACTGCTTCCCTGCACTTGGATCCTCAACAACGCGTGTTCTTGACACAAGCTTTCCAGTGTCCCTTTAGAAGAGGCTACTCCACCTCGAGGCAGTCTTTCGATGAAATTACAATTTGATGAATTGTAAAACAATTTTTGATACAGTATTCACTACATTATTCCTCCTCACCCACAGGTTTCCACTGCATTAATTTTGAAATGGAAAAATACCGCTTCCTAAATATCGCTAACATACATTTTTGTCACTGACTGAATTTCAAGTCAGCAGTCATCAGTCTCTTTCTGCCACCCGATAGTCCAATGGCACCTATTAGTTAAAGATATTGTACAATACGGTGTATAGATTTATTATTCGTGAGTGTTTACCTTGTGTCTGTATAAGATGCAGGAGCTTGGAGGTGATGTGCCGTGCCATCTCAGGATCCCTCACCATGGAGTCCCCGGTCATCTTCTCCAGCTGGGTCAGCAGGATCTGCACTCTGGAGTTACTGGGAACACTGGGAGAGAAATGAGCGCGACCGTCAATTGGATTGAATTTGCTTGAATTTTGAGTTTTGTGCATAAAAACAACTGCACTGTAGAGTAGAAACCGAGCACAGCATTGCTTTCATCCATTTATTTGTGTATTTAGAATGTTTGGGAATAACATCCCATTGGGATACATCAGGGTCATCTGAGGTTAGCCATTTAAATTCTGTGTTCTCTTAGTTTATCCCCTGTTTAGTTCAAAGACAGCCCAGGCTCCAAAATGACACTTGATACACAAAACAAATAATCAACGGGTTTCATAATGACATCAACAACAACAAAAAAAATTTTAATCCTCATGGGTGAATGATTAATAACAAGGCTGCATTTAAAACAGCCATGTTTCAACAGACAGGGGTGGTATTTATAGAACTAGCAAAACACCAGGGTCTGCAATGTGGACTTTGGTAGACACGATTTCAGAAAGTTTAGGGCAAGGCCTTTTGATCAGCTGGATGAGAGGGGTGAAAGGTTGCTGCTTAGTACGGCAACGGCAAACATGGGAGAAGAGAATCCAAGTTGTACCCAGCGCAGCTCAATGTTCCCCATGTCCTTATAAAGACACAGCAGAGAAGAGTGCACACTGGGGACAGCGCAAGTAAAAATGGCAATCGAGCGCATAAGAGCGTTCAATACATGCCCAAATAAACACATTGCATCAGTTATACATGAAGGGGCATGAGGACCACACTAAAAAGAAATACCGAAGCATTTCCTCATATTATGTTACTCGTTATTCTCATTAAAATATTCTGGAAATAGTTTTCCTCCTAGTATCATGAGATTTGGTCATGTTTCATAATCTTGCGAATTTCTTTGTATTTATGAATGTATTCTCACTTTAAAAAATGACTTAATTCTCAAAAGATTGTAATATTACAAATGTGGAATATTTGTCCAAAAAGGGTTCTGTTTCATTTTTCTTGTATATGAACAGTTTTGTGATATTAAGACTTTTGGGGGGGGTTCCCCTACTCACAAAACCATGGCTTTATTCTTGTAAAGCAATTTTTGTTGTGACATTATAAATACAATTGTATAAAAGTTTTTTCTTTATTCCCTTAAGTACAACTTTATTTTGTTTTTTTGTTTTTTGTTTCAGGCATGGCAGATCTGTTCCGAGAGGGCACTCATTCACTCTCCACCTGCAATCAGTTGATCAGTCATCAACTCGGTTAAAGAGCCTGCCTGATCTTTATGCAGGTGCCAGATGAGTCCCACTTCTGGAAGTGGTATTTTGGCGAACACAACGGGGTGGAGCTACATGTTTGACAGTGACCTCTTTGACTCTTTTACTCTTTTCCTTCTCACTCGTGCCTCCACACGGCTTGCTGCCAAATCCTTGGTGCAGCCTTGTTCCACCTTGTCACCAAAGTCCCACATTTACTAAGCACACCCAAAAGAGCCCATCGCATCGCCATCTGCTTCACTAAGAAATTTCTCTTGCACCCTGCTCATACGCTATGCTTTTTTTGTCATTAAACCCTGCCTCAGCTCTAATCCTGTTTCCTCTTCACTTTTGAGTCTACAGAAAAAAACATAACAGCTTTATTCTCATAAAATTCATGTTTTAACATTAAAAAATGATTGTTTAACATTTTTATTTTCTCCTAGGATTATTTTTTTCCTTTGGAAATATTACAAATTTTTGCAGTAACTTTTTTTCCCCCTCATAATAAGATAAGATAAGATAAGATAAGATAAGATAAGATAACCTTTATTTGTCCCACACTGGGGAAATTTGCAGTGATTTAATTCCCATATAGTTTCAGTTTGGTGCAAAATATTTTTTCTTGTAGCATAGCATTACAGTTCTTTCTTGCAACATTGAGTAAATGTACATTATACATTTGCATAACACACATAATTTTGAAATGAAGAATTGTGACAAGAACAAAAAGCCTCTGCATAATTGCCCATGTTAACCTCAGTCACGTGAAATTTTTGTGCACAAAAATACATAATAGGATACAAAACAAGCATTGGTGCTACACTGGGAGTTCAATAGGTACAGTATGAGAACGCACTCAAGGGTGTGTAACAGTATGAAAGAGTCGAAGCGTGGACAAATGGCATAATTTTGCTTGGATGAAATTGGGCTTTTAAAGTTAAAAAAAAACACTCACCCCTTCTCTGAGGCCATCTTCGGTTTGTTCATTTTCGTCACATCAACGTGGCATGTCGTCTATGAAAGACATAAACACTGAATGCATGCAGTTTCAAAACTAAGTGGCTTGAGTGAACGGAGCCAATACAGGAGCACTTGAGAGGCAAAATAAGGCCAGTCATAAACCATTTTAGAAGTGCATCAGTAGTACATTGAATCTTCATATTATTCTTTCATTGAGTGTATAATGTGTCATTGCAGGACAACATGCAGCTGTGTTGCTGTTGAATGGGTACCAAAATGGGTCACGAGTCAATTTTTATTGACAACAGTCAGTGGCAACTGTTTTAATATATTTGTTTTATTCATTCAGGCATATCCTTTCCTGGCAAAGGGCTTCATGATCCCTGCTTGTTGCACTAAATTAAAGTGTTCTGTGTTATATTTAGTTCATGATAAAATGTTTGGGTGCACGATATATGCTGGTTACTTCCTGGTTGGGTGCCACAAAAGCACTTCCAAATATGGGCAAGCTCGGACTCGGGTGTTGTCATCCATGCCTGTTGCCCCGCGACAATCGCATTGAAAACCAAGTGCGGTTTGAAAAGACAATGTAGTCATGCAGACAACGAAGAACAGTTTCATTCAACTACTGGAAGTAACCCAGTAATCTGCAGTAATCGTACCTGCTTTTCGCATAGGATAAAGAACACATGCCTGTAAGTATTATTAAATTAGATTGTCTATATGTGTTACTGCACCGATTGTGTACTGATCCTGAAAACATTATAGCACCGCCATTAGTCGCTATTCATTAGCATGACGTTCATAGACTTGAATGCAAATCATGCAGTCGCTTTACATACGAAGTGTGTCTTTTTGTTTGTGACATTAAACTTGACTGGGAGTGGCATCAAAATGCTTGAAGTCTCTTTTTTGAAGATTTACTCACAATGAACCGCAATGAGCCTTGTACCAATGTTTGGTGTAATACCATACACCAAACATTGCAATTTTTCCCCCAAGAAGTCAAAGCATGACTCTTTTTCTATAAATAAATAAATAAATAAAAATACCCAATTTGTAGCAAGCTCGTGCATTTTATGTACTTTATTTTGCATGTATTATGTATTTTGGTAAATTTGGGTCTGCACAGGGGAAAAATATATATATATATTTCTAATTAATGTTAACAAACGGTCACACAAAGTGAATACTAAGCAATAAGCCGCAAAAGGAAGAAAAAAAAGATTGGGTCAAATGGTTGAAGTAAGGGATGAGAATTGGGAACTTCCTTTTATTGTTATTAGACAGGGGCACTTATGTTTTGTGGGCCTTGTGGACTGATTTACACTTGCAGGTTTCCAAGCCCTGTTTAAATATTTATCAAGCGAGCTTGACGTTGTTGTTACTATAAGGTCTTTCTGTCACTTGACAGCCATTGCAATTTGAAAGATGGCTGACAGCCTTCCTATGACCCCCTTACAAATCCATCACAAAGCAAAGTGAAATAACAACATTGATGAAACACGAGACCGCCGCTGGTAACCAAGTCGCCGTAACTGTCTGGAAGGGCGTAGGAAAACACTCAAGAGGCTACAAGCGTTAGCGGCCCGGGGGCCGCTGCACCTGCCGTCTCGGACGAGTCTGTTACCACCGGACTGAGCTCACAAGAAAGCCGATCTTAAGAACGCCCCCGCCGCGTTAAGACAAAGCGGTCAGCCCGGGCGGCGCCGTACGGAGGATGGGCATGACTTACCTCCGAAGCAAGGAACGGCTGTCCTCCTGAGATAACGGCGGCAGCTAAAAGGTGTGTATTTATTGTGTAATAGTGCGTTTCGTCTGGCTGGCTGGCTGAAACGCCCTGGTGATGTTGTGATGAGTGGCAGCCCCAAGACTGTCAGAGAGAGAGAGCCTGTCAAAGTGAGCGAGCCACGCGAGAGTACGACTCTTACTGCGGTTTTACGTGCTCATACGCCTTTGATACAGCCAGTGCGCCATGGTCGTCACCAAATACAACACTTATGGTATAATCTTCAGCATTGGGCGGTGAATTGCAAGCGGGAAGTGTCCCGCGGGGGCTGGGTTTTGAACGGGATGCCAAAAAACTACAAATCCCAGCAATTTAGGTTTGCTGATGACGCCATATCATTGAGCCCGGGCTGTAGGTCCCGTGAAATTATTCCCCTTCAAGCTAAAGCTACATGGCTATTAAAAAACAATAAGGTATGTATCGGATTTTAGTCAAAGCAACACTTTTTAAACTGTTATTATTCATGCGTGGGACGTTGGAGGGTTAAAACAGTAAATATAAACATGTTACCAAAGACAAAATGGTCTATTTAGCATTACTGCCTCTAGCTAGCTCTGCATCTTTTTGTAAAATCGTACATTTTTTCGTATTGCCTATGTCCCTCGAGTCATTTACTTTCATTAACCAAACAGTGTGTGTGTACATGTTCCTTTCTTTCACTCCGTTACATGATAAATCAAGTTATTGTGAACTGTCACCATTTGTTTGTTTATTTAGTTGGAAAGTAAATTATACTGGCACGAATCTTCCAGATTAGAATCTGTCTAAAGTGGTAACATCCTCTGATTTTGCGAATCTGTTATAATAATTGACTGGAATCGTTATCCAAACCCAGTTTCTGATTCTGATGATTCTGATTCTGATTCTGAACCCAGTTAGACATGTCAGTCTGTTTTGAACCCCTAATTTGAGATCCTGATCCTTGTTCGAAATCCTAATACAAGCTTGAAACCCCGACGTTCTCTTCAAACTCTAATTTGAAATCCTAAAACATATTTGCTTTTGCTCTCGTTACTTATTTTAATTGTAGTAGAGCTCTTGTTCTAGATCGGACTTCCAAAGTAGTTTAATGCTCCCGTGAATTTCTTTTATAGTAATTCACGGTAGCCTCAATTGTTATCCTAAGCCAGTTCGACATGCAGCAAGCAATGCAGTATTAAACACATACACACATACATAAATGCTCTTGTGATTTTCTAGTAGTGTGACTGCAGTAATTGTTATCTTAATCCAAATAGTGGATTAGTCGTGATGGGCATTCTCCCCTATTGCAGTTAACCAGAGAGTATTTAGTGCAGCCAAGCATGCCATTGACCTAACATGAGCTGCCTCTTCGTGTGATGCCAGAGTAGCGTTTAGGTTTGATAGGTAGGAAAATTAATAAGAAATGTGTCTCTTCATCTCCTCTGTGTGTGAGTGCACAGTTGTCACCATGGTGATGAAGTCATCGGGGGAAGAGGATGATGCTGGCTGGGGTCTGGGCATCCCGGAAAAGATGAAGAACAACGCTAACTGGGTGGACATTACCCATGATTTTAAGAGTTCTTGTAAAGGTACATAATAGTGGACATCAAATAGATCTGTCTTCCTCTCTTTTTACATTTACCTTCATTTTTTTTTTAATGTAGAATTGAGCCTAGGGGAGTTGCTTCATGACATGCTGTAAGTATGGAAAGGACCAGAATAGTGAAGCAGAGAAGATTTAAGTGTATTTACAGCAACAACAACAAAAAACACTTTTCTGACGGTGGCAGGTTCGGCTTGTTTGAGGCCATGTCGGCCATCGAGATGATGGATCCCAAGATGGACGCCGGGATGATCGGGAACCAAGTCAACCGGAAAGTGCTCAACTTTGAGCAAGCCATAAAGGTACACCACTGCTCGCGTTGAGCACATGTGAACACAGCCCATTGCATACACAAAGTCAATTTAATGTGCGCGACGGAGAGCAAAGTTTTTCCTTACAATAGACCTTAAACCTTAGCTTGAAACCCAAACTCAGACTTGAAACCCTCACACAGGCTTGAAATCTTGAACCTCGATTTGAAATTTCAACCCATGCTTAAAGCCATAAAGTGAAATCCTAAACCAGGTTTAAGACAATGTTTTGAAACACTAATTTTAAATCACAACCCAGCCTTGAAGCCCACAGTAGAAACCGTGTCCCTTGTTTGAAATCCGAAAGCAGCTTTGAAACCCTCATTTGAAATTATTTCCCTTGTTTCAAACTCAGAATCGAAACCACAATGTGAAACCCTAAAATGGATTTGAAGCCAAACTTAGAATTCGTAATCCAGGTTTGAAACCCTAACACAGTTTTGAATTGACAAAACAGGCTTGAAATCTACATTAAAACCATAACCCTTGTTTGAAACCCTCTTTAAAAACACTAAGCCAGGCTTGCAACCCTAATATGTAATCAGAGTAGTGGCGCGTAGAACATATTATGGTAAAGACCATTTTGGACTTGACTTCCCCTTTAGATGTTCCTCCTAAGTGTCCATTTTATTCCCTGTAGGAACACGCCATCAAGGTGAAAGATCTGAGCCTCCCTGAACTCATTGGAATCATGGACACGTGCTTCTGCTGCTTGGCAAGTCTCCCACTGAACATTCAACAATCTCTTACCAATGTACCCGTGCGGATGTTTCAACATGTACTGTACGTGTGACCGGGTGCAGATCACATGGCTGGAGGGCCACTCCCTGGCTCAGACGGTGTTCACTTGCCTGTATGTCCACAACCCGGACCTGATTGAGGAGCCCGCCCTCAAGGCCTTCGCCCTGGGCATTTTGAAAATTTGTGACATTGCACGGGAGAAAGTCAACAAGGCAGCTGTGTTTGAAGAGGTGGGCCGTAGGTTCGACACCTTCATGGATGTGTGGGAGAACGAACCCGGGAGTGACATCTGCTCTTTGTTTATGTAGGAGGACTTCCAGGCCATGACGTACGGCTTCAGGATGGCCAACAATGTCACTGACCTGCGGGTGACAGGTACAACATGATTACGCTTTCGCATGTTGTCTCATCCGAAAAGGTCAAACAAGAGCAAAGCTCAATACCGTCGCCCCACTTGTCTTCCAGGTATGCTGAAAGATGTGGAGGATGAGTTACAGAGGAAAGTCAAGGTAATCTATTGATCATGATTACTCCGTGCCTGCCGCCTCCTTCGGTATTTTATGTTTTGTCTTTGCGTCCACCTTTCAGAGCACACGCAGTCGTCAGGGCGAGCAGCGAAACCCCGAGGTGGAGCTGGAGGTGATTGTCTTTTGGGATACATAAACGCTAGCAGATAAGTGTGTGGATGGCTTCAGATATGTTGGATAATAGAGGCTCACTACAAATAGCTAGACAAGTTCTTTTTTTAAAATGATCGAGTAGTGGGTCATCCATCACTGCTTTTATTGTCTTATAGAAGCTAAATAAACATGTAGCTTCCCTTTCTTGCACAGACAGCAAATATTTAGCGTGACTCATGAATAAAATTTGCCAGGGAAATCAGATCATGTTCCCAACTTGTCGTTTCTGTTTCCACTACTTTTTTTTGTAAGGGCAGCACCGACTTGTTGCTCATGTTCCCTAAATTGCTCTTCATGCGTGTGTGTTACTTCCAGCACCAGCAATACTTGGCGTTGTTCAACCGCATCAAGTTCACACGTCTTCTCTTAACGGCACTGATCGCCTTCACCAAGAAAGAGGTAACTTGGCTAAGTTCCCCTTCAAAAAAAAGGCACGGAAGTGAGTGACACGTTTGTGTTGTGTAACAGACCAGCTCGGTGGGGGAGGCCCAGAAGCTTGTCGCCCAGGCAGCTGACCTCCTGTCAGCCATTCATTCTAGCGTGAAACACGGCATCCAGTCACAGAACGACACCACCAAAGGAGGTTAACCAAAAAAAAAAAAAAGCTCACACGTCTAATATGTATATTTAATAAAAATGACTTGCTCAGCTAGTTTTTGGGGGAATAAAAAATATTATAATGGCAGATCACCCCATCATGATGGGCTTCGAACCACTGGTCAACCAGCGCCTGCTGCCACCCACTTTCCCTCGCTACGCCAAAATCATCAAGAGGGAGGACATGGTGGCTTACTTCGGCAAACTCATCGAGCGCATCAAGACCGTCTGTGACGTCATCAACACCACCAACCTGCACGGCATTCTGGTAATGGAGGATTGCACCTAATGCAAGTTGAAACCAAAAGTTTACATCCACGATGTAAAATGCAGATGCTTTTTTTTTTCTTACTGGCTGACATGAGGTTCTAGTAAACTTTTCTGCCTTCTCACATTATTCTGGCATGTAGCAAATAAAAATAATCTCGGTAATCCTAACAGGAAAAATGATTTTGATTTCATGTCAGAAATTTTTAAAAAAAAGTATCTTTTTACATATTGTGAATGTCTTCTGCTTTATTATCTTGGTTACACTGAACTATAGGACTTCTTCTGTGAGTTCAGCGAGCAGTCTCCTTGCGTGCTGTCCAGATCTCTACTTCAGGTGAGCTCAGGCCCGAGCGTATGCTTGTTAAGGCACTGTGGACACTGAACGTGATTGTTGTGGTCCATCTAGACGACCTTTCTGATTGACAACAAGAAAGTATTTGGCACCCATCTGATGCAGGACATGATCAAAGATGCCCTCCGATACTTTGTCAGCCCACCCGTCCTTTCATATAAGTAAGTCTGAGATTTCTGGATCTTGAAATCCTGTACATTGAGGCCATCACTACATCCAGCTGTGCATCTGCTTTCTGGTCTTGCATTTTCTAATGAATACAGAGTATCATTCTATTGTTCCTGCCCATGGCTTGCTGTTCCTGTTCCCGACTTGCTGTTGCTCTAAATCTCTCCGTCTAGTGGCCTTTGTTATTCAGAGAACCTAGTGAGCATGTTTATGTTAATTTTTTTTCATTGGCCTAGCAACATAACTACTCGCATTCACACCGATGGACAATTAAGAGCCTTCAGTGAATCGAACATGCGTGTTTACAGAGTACGTGCATCAGAAATTCAAACTCAGAACCTCTAACTCTCTAGCACTCGGTAGCTCCTTCAGTCAGAGACTGTTACACCCACGTTGCAAGACGGAGAGATACCGCCGCTCGTTCCTACCGACTGCTGTCAGGCTGCTGAATAAAAAATGAATAAACAAATAATAAATTTATTTAAATAATATGACAACAACTGTGAATTTGAATAGTACGGGGACTATTGTATTGTATAATATTGCACTTAATTGAACTTATTGACCTTATCCATGTTTGTATTTACATTGCACTTAATTGAACTGTGTTTTTTTTCTCTTAAACTTTTCTCTTTCTACCTACAATCTTGCTGCTGAAGGCTGTAAATTTCCCCAGTGTGGGACAAATAAAGGATTATCTTATCTTATCTTATCTTAACTGTGAGGCATCCGTTATTCCACCAGAGGAAATACTCATAGTACTTGTATGTGTCTCGTGTGTGCAGGTGCTGTCTGTTCAACAATC
>CAAKHF010024544.1:11514-22629 GCA_901007745.1 Hippocampus kuda | reverse complement strand
TGTTAATTTTTTTTCATTGGCCTAGCAACATAACTACTCGCATTCACACCGATGGACAATTAAGAGCCTTCAGTGAATCGAACATGCGTGTTTACAGAGTACGTGCATCAGAAATTCAAACTCAGAACCTCTAACTGTGAGGCATCCGTTATTCCACCAGAGGAAATACTCATAGTACTTGTATGTGTCTCGTGTGTGCAGGTGCTGTCTGTTCAACAATCACCAGGCCAAAGACTACATCGACTCTTTTGTCACACACTGTTCCAGGGTACTTGAGCTGTCCTCTCTGCTTCTTGCAACAGTCACTCTTCTTCATTGACGTAACTTGCATCCTATTATCTTCCGGTTGATTTTTGCCAGCCGTTCTGCAGCCTCATCCAGATCCACGGACACAACCGAGCTCGGCAGCGGGACAAGCTGGGTCACATTCTGGAAGAGTTTGCTACCTTGCAGGATGAGGTGACATTACCTTGACGATAGTACGCAATACGAAAACAAATATCAATCACCTAAGAAGTAACGTGATCCATGCTGAGACATTTTTTTTACCCCGTAAGAAAAACAAAAGGTGGTGGTATCTCACTGAGCGACCCCCCGCTGCCCCCCGAGATTTCACTGCAATACAGTAGCCACATGTGTCCCACCACCCCTCTCACCGGCAGGCAGAGAAGGTTGACGCAGCCCTTCACAGCCTGCTGATCAAGTATGAGCCCCAGCGGCAGCACTTGGCCTGCCTGGGTACCTGGATCCTCTACCACAACCTGAGAATCATGATCCAGTACCTGCTCAGCGGCTTTGAGCTCGAGCTCTACAGCATGCACGAGTACTATTACGTCTACTGGTACGCCGCTCGGCCCTCATAGCCGCGACAGCTGCGCTCAAGTGAACCGACTAACGGCTCGTCGTTGCGCAGGTATCTGTCAGAGTTTCTGTATGCGTGGCTGATGTCCACGCTGAGCAGAGCGGATGCGTCGCAGATGGCCGAGGAGAGGATCCTGGAGGAGCAGGTGAAGGGACGCAGTAGCAAAAAGAGCAAGAAGAAGAAGAAAGGTACATGGTTTTTCTTTTCCCACCTCCATGAAAAAAAGCAATCTGACAATTTCGCATTCCTGTACCATTTTATATTTTAATAAATGTATGTATTTGCTCATGTATAGGTACCATATTTTCTGCAATATTAGGCGCACCCAAAAGCATTCAATTGTCTCAAAAGCCGACAGTGTGCCTTATATTCTGATGCGCCTTACATATGGATCAATATTCTGATTTATTGGGCATACTATTTTAGATGTTCTGTAAAGTGCTTTGTTCCAGCTGCAGCGGTTGTGAAGCTCGATTTAAATAAAGCTGTATTGTATTGTACTCCCTATTAGCGTAGCTCTATCTAGTGGATGCATAATGGAACTGCAGGCACTATTGTGCCTTCTATTCAATGTACCTTGTAATGTGGTGCGCCCTATTTATGACTTTTAAAGTAGGCCATTCATTAACGGTGCGCCATAAATTATACATCGAAGCGCCTTACAGTGTAGAAAATGCGGTATTTTGTTTTTATTCATATCATTAAAAATATATACTGTGATTATATCCCTATTTGTATTTTATTATTTATATTTATGTATAAATAATAAAATACAATACAATACAATAACCGGACAATACAATAGTCCGGTTTCCTCCCACATTCCAAAAACATGCATGGCAGGCGGATTGAGCACTCTAAATTGTCCCTAGATGTGAGTGTGAGCGTGCATGGTTGTTTGTCTCTGTGTGCCCTGCGATTGGCTGGCAACCAATTCAGTGTGTCCCCCGCCTACTGCCCGATGAAAGCTGGGATAGGCTCCAGCACCCCCCGCGACCCTAGTGAGGATAAAGCGGTTCGGAAGATGAATGAATGAATATATTTATGTATAGAAATGTTTTCATTTTTAAGGACAGTATATTAAGTGACAAATGTTCATACATTTGTTAGCATTTTGGTTATTAAAATATTTAATGTATTTAGATACAATTGTTTTAGATTTCATTGAAATATCATTTATTTATTTTTTATGAATATTTATTTCAGTATCTTACATTTAAATTGTATTGACTGGTCCAGATGTAGAAAAAGTGACCAATACATATTACATAAATATGAAATTAATCTTTGGTCATTTTGATCTACATAAACAAACCAATGACAATGGGGAAAAAAAAACGTTTTCATGATTTTAAAACTGAGTTGTGTTAATTATAATTGTGTTCAAATTAAAAAAAATTATAAGTGTCTGAAAATAAGAGTCATGACCTCTGTGAATGTAGCATTGCTTCACAATTTGTGCGCAGTTCGTCCCCTGAGCAAAGAGATCACTATGAGTCAAGCCTACCAGAACATGTGTGCCGGCATGTACAAGGTACAACAGCGCCACCTTTCTTTGGACTCCGCTCAGTTTGTCAGTCAGTAACCCTCGTTCACCCTGCGATCAGACAATGGTGGCACTGGACATGGACGGCAAGGTGCACAAGCCTCAGTTCGAGTTGGACAGCGAGCAGGTTCGTTACAAGCACCGCTTCGCACCCTTCAACAGCGTCGTCACCCCCCCGCCCGTACACTACATACAATTCAAGGTGGGTGCTTTTGCTTTGGACATGTAGGGTTTCTTTTCTCAGGATTTGAGTTATAAAGTGCTGAGACACTTGCAGTCAATTTCCAGAGAGTTAAGATTGGGGAATTTTGGAAATATTGGAGGTAAAGGTATCTTATTATATTGTTATCTATGATGCTTTAACCTTCAAAGCATCATCACACATCATGTCGACAAACCTTGTGAGATTTCAGTTCAGTGAGAATGTAAAAGGATGAATGCCCTCCACTCCACAGGAAATGTCTGACCTGAAGAAGTACAATCCTGCTCCAGGCTCTGCCGACCTCTATCTGGCTGCCAGCAAACACTTCCAGCAGGCTAAGTTCATCCTGGAAAACGTCCCCAGCCCGGACCCGGAGGTCTGAATATTCATTTATATTTGCTTATGACCTTAAGTTTTTCCAATTCATTCATGTCGCAAATGAACAAAAATGCCATTACCATTTTATTCAAAGGATGTTGTGTTTTTGGTATGCGCACCTCGACATGCGTATGTACAATCCGTGTAGATTTGATGAATAAACATTTTTGTGTTGTGTGACCGCAGGTGAACGGTATTCTGAGAGTGGCCAAACCCAACTTTGTGGTGACCAAACTCCTGGCTGGAGGACACAAGAAGGAGACCACGGTATGAATGACTAGAATTCTTATTACCACTATGTCACTTGAATTCCGTTGCATTTTAATCACCAGGTTTTGCCCGAGTTTGACTTCACGGCTCACAAGTACTTCCCTGTGGTCAAGATCATGTGACATTACAGATGCAATCACCTGCCGTGCTTCAAATCCACCCATCGCAACTGTGTGTGTGCGCTTTTGTGATGAAACTGTAAATTGTGTGTGTGTGTGTGTGTGTGTGCGTGCGTGTGTGCGTACGTGCGTGCGTGCGTGTGTATTGCCAATGTAAGTGTTAAGACCAGTGGCGGCTTGTCAATGGAGGGTGCTGCCCTCCCGCTGAGCTGAGTCAAAGGGACAAAAATGAATAAAAAAGACAAAATACTTGTAATAAGTGTGATTTTAGATGAGCAGAGTGGCTCCTGCATTACACGAGAACATGCCACATCCAAGTTGTGACTGGCATGTCATTGTGGTGGCCATATTGGATGTGACTCAGCCAAGTTCCTAAAGCGTTACCTCATTTTAGTTTGTCTTCATATTCACCTCAAGGAAGTCACTTCATATTTTGACAGAACGCTGAGCCGGGCATGAATAAGGAAAGGTATGGTGGATTTATTCGTTGGTTTTGTGACAAAATTAGACAGGATAAAGTGCAACTTCACTCAAAACTACCATAACGCTCTTTGGCTACTTTCAGAAAAGTATTGGCTTGAGTGATGGCTACTATATGTAAACTATGTTTTTGGTGACCGTTTACATGAGAGGTAAAAAATATTTCAGTGATAGTTAACTTTTTTTCCCTTAATCCTTCCATTTCATTCTCAATAATGACAAACTAAATCCTTTCAACACCACTTTTATTGTATTTTCATAGTCTTTCTTCAGCAGGTCAAAATATACACATTAGAAAAAAATCTGTCTAGCACACACATTTAAAATCAAAGTGATCTGCTGGGCAGAGATGATTTGAGTTCATTCTTCAACGGTTCTGGGTCCATTTGTACGGGACAACAAATGTGCTTTAACTTCATTCAGTAGTCATTTTGGCGAATGAGTGACCACGTCCATCTTGCCAGTTCAAATATGACTCAGGAAAATTGTCATTAAACTATCATGTTGGTGCTGTTGAACATGTTCGACCAATCAATTTGCAGTCAAAAAGCCAGCAATTCCTCACATGTCCACTGGGTGTGCTTTCCTGCAAGGAAAACATCATCCAGTGACATAAGATACAGATACAGTAAGACAGTATGGAGTCATATTCTACTTATTTAGGTTCTATTATTTGAAGAATCTTTCTAAATATGAATATGCTAGAATATATATGGAAAGTCTCACCTTAATCCTGAGCCAGTTCAGCTTGCTTGTCAGCCTCAAACTCTCCTTCGTTGTCGTCGTCGCCGTTGTAGTCGGCCAGCTCCTCCTCCATTATTTTGTCTAGGGGGTTACAAGAACACTTTGTCACTTTTCCGTTTCTGTGGTGCCGACACACAAGAAACACAAACCGAGCTCAAGAAAATTCAACTGGTTGAGATGACATTTACAGAAGACACCAATCCACACACACACACACACACACACACACACGTATAATCATTTCTGCACAAACTCGCATACGTACACAAAGACAAATTCAAACAGCCACCCAAACAAAATACAGAAACAAATACACAAGCAAAAATTCAAACACACACAAACAAATGCAAATTAACAGTTATTTAACACACATAAAATAACTGACACAGACACATATACAGACAGACAGACCCACACTTATACAAACAAAACACATACACAAACCTATGGTTTCATCCCGTCTCATTTGCTGCTGTTTGTCCTGACCCAGTTCTCCTCCTCCCAGCACCTGCTTGTCATCACGGTCATAATTCTCTAGTTTCTCTTCCAAGGCGGTCATGTTGGCTTCCCCTCGTTCAATCAGCACGCGTCCTGTTCCCGGGTCCACTCCTTGAAAAGACATCATAACGTGTCACGGAAGGAGAACCCTGGCACAGAAACTGACAAACTGGCGGACCGGTGAAATTTACTGTCTGAAGCGATGAGGGGAAACACGGTTAATTAAAATAACATGACAGACTGACGATTAGGTTGGTTTGGCTTCGCTTGAAAAAATGACGGACTGACAAAGGCAGCTGATGAATGACAGACCGTCAACATTTCGTAAATTGTGTGTGTAAAAAGGAGACAAGAAATTATGTATATTTGAACTATAACAATTAAGGAACGACAAAAAAAAAAACAAGATCAGCTGTTTCATTTTACGTCCTGCTCCATTCACGATTAATGACACACGGCTATTTATACGTTTCTGTCGAGTAGCAAAAAAGCCTTCAGCAAAGTAAGGATCAGTGATTCCTTGATTGTAGCTTCTCCAATGAACCTCCTTGATGCTCAATCCTTCACTCCTCTGCACATTTAGGACAATTTTTTGGTCGTGGTGGAAGTACCGCGAGTAACACACCTGAGATTCACCCAACGTGTCTTACCTTGGCCCGGGGCAGGTAACACGTCCACTTGCGTCAGGTTATTCGACAAAGAAAATTTGCTGGTCTGTGCCAGAAGGGTCATGGCAGGCTTTTTTGTGCCATCTTTTGTCATATCCGTCTGGTGGACGTCCTCCTCGTCCGCTGCAGCACCTTGCAGGTTGAAAAAAAAAAGTTTTTATTTTCATTTCAATTAAATGTTAATTAGACAACTTGAACTTGGGCCGCAATTAACGAGTTTAATCATCCATCTGTCTGTCTGCTCCGTCAGAATTTAAATTAAAAAACTAAAAACTTTTTTTAAATGTCTATCCGTTTTTTTCAAAAATAGGACATCAAATTGACATAGTAAAAAATGTACAACAAAAAAAATTATGATTCATTTACTACCATAGTTTGGCCCATACCATATCAGAGAATAGGCTAAAATGCTGACCAATAATTTCCAAACGTAAAAGCAGATATTCGTCCATGTCTTATTTTCATTGAAAACAAAGAAGGGAACACATTTTTTGTTGAGTTAGCCCCACACTATCACACTGCCACCACCATGACAGCTGTTTTTTGGGGTGTGGAAGCCAAAACTGACCTCATTTTTTTTTCTATATCATGTCACGTTTGTGATTTATAGGATTCCCATTTTCTTCAAAATAAATGAAATAAATGTGAAAGTATGTAAATAGCACTAATCGTCTTAATTCCTACTACGCTAGCTTTCTGTTTGCAAATATTGAGAATGGTGACCTATTGGGAGCCGCACTGTCTCAGTTGTGACTACCGCATAGCTGTAGATGAATCCAACTGTAATCAGGTCTTCTTACGACAGTTTGACTACAGCTAATCGGTGGAATTTTGTTTATCTGGTGGATAAACTGTGGAGAAAAAAAAACAAAAAACTTGATGTACTGGAAAAAAGACTGCAATTTTGGAATCAGCATGCCAATTTGAGTTGTAATCGTTAGAAAGGTCTAACTCGATATTTGTTTTCAAATTGTTCCCCAGTGTCATCAGTCTGCTTTCATATTTTCTGTTGAGAGTCTGAAACTACAAGAACTCAAAGTTAATCAGCCCTCTCTATAATGAATGGAATATCTAAATTATCAATTTGTTTGATAATCAATGAGCTGTCAAATGAAGGAACCATACAGAAAGCGCTTTTACCTCGCTCCTTGAATATGTTGTTGGCGTACGGGGCAAAACGCTCGTCGGCTTTGGCCGTCGTGAGATTGGAGGAGTGGCTGAAGTCAGCCGAGCCCTTCAGGGACGCGTTCATCGTCTCGCCTTCCGCTTTGACACCATTGTCCTCTGCCTTCTCATCCTGCCGACGGTTTGTGAGTCATTCGACGTGATGTCACTCAAAGGGTGGGCTGAGACGGAACGGGCGCATCAGAGCTTTGGGTTACCTGGATGCTGGTGAGCTTGGTCACCTTCTTCTGGACTTCCAGTTTGGCGGCGGCCACTCGCTCGTCACACAGTTCCTTCTGGGTCAGGATCTGTGAGTTACATTGTGTCCTACACACGCATACACATGACACACCTGTTAACGTAAGACCACTGATGATAGCATATCATTCTTATGTATGTGTATTGAATCAATTAGAGCTGTCTCACTTCAAATTTTATTCAGTAGTGGCCCCTGAAAGTGAAAGTTTTATCAGTCGTCATGAAATAGGGTGGAGTCGTCTATCACAACAGGACGCGCGAAAAAAAATCTCAAGAAATCAAGACCGGCAGTCGGAAATGACTGTGTAGAGCGACCAAAAAAATGAGGCCCTTTTTCGCCAATCATCACAAAAAGGCTTAGACTTGTGGCTTAGACGAAAAAGTGTCAACCGGACGGAAAGTGCAGAGAAGGTCGGTCATTTTAGTTTGAAGCAGCCATTTTGGTGTATTCCAGGGCTTAAACTCCTTCAAGGGAATCCAGCCAAATGAGGCCCCATGGAAGGCGGGGATCTGAGATGCAAAAAGTGGGTGCAAGAATGTATCCGTTGCTGCTTGAATCACTTACTTTATTTCCATTTTACGCAAAACTATTTTGGATTCCCACATCTTAAAATGAAAAGTATTTGCGTGGGTCTCTTTCCAAGAATGGCTTCCACCCACATTTCAGTCAGATTCAATCAAGACACTAGTTCCCCAGTCTGTTCCTCGGGGACCGCTATCCTGCCTATTTTCGATGTTTCCCTCCTCCCACGCACCCGATTGAAATGATCAGCTCATCAGCAAGCTTGGCAGAAATACGATCGCGACTTGAAGGCGTTTCTTACATGTCATACGTGAGTTTGTCGTTGAGGGTTTTGACGTTGCTCTGGCAAGCCTGCAGCTCCTTCTGAAGCTTCACCAGGTCATCATTCATCTGATTCAGTTGGCCTGGCAAAGCAAAGGACGCAACTCTTTTTTTAAAACGGCTTGAATTGACAAAATGGAGACAAAAACAAACCATTATCTCTGATCTCTGATCACAGGATCAACTGGCATTGGCCACTTGTCACGAGGCAGAGTTTCAAAATGACCCACAGTGGCAGAGGAAGTACAGGGATAGTCACCACAAACAAGAAGTCAAGATACACATTAAAAAAATGTCTTTTTTAAGGTGGAGAGCAGGGTTTATGTGCCCTAGGTGGAAGACACACTGAGCTGGGTTAAGCACATATAGAGGGACGGAGACTATTAAAGCAAAGTACTAAAATGGCTACCTTTAAGTTCTTGTATGGTTTTGGTGCTGGTGGAAATGTTCTGCTGCAATGTTGCCTGTAGGACAGTGTAACGCAAAGTGAGTTTCGATTCCTCAAGACAAGGAACTCAATTGTTTATATTTACTGCACCTTCTCTTGGCTGCAGGTGTCCCGTGCTCCCTCCAGCTGGTTCTTATAGAGACTCTCGAGGAGTCCAATTTGATCCTTCTGCCTGTGGATCTCTTTCTGGAACTCGGATTTTTTCACCTCGTCAGCGCCGCGCTCTGCCACCCCACGACGCACTTGGCCCTCCAGTTCATATAGCTTGGTCTGTCGCCAAGACACACAGGGAGGCAATCAGATGATGCCGTCACATAAACCCTCACGAGGCTTCAAACATTCAAATACGGCCGGTGGAAATCACAGCATGCACTGCTCCGAGTTTGAACAAAAGTTAACCTGGCATAACATGACTTGACAGACATTATTTCGTAAGGGGGAGGTGTGGAGATGACAACATCACTCCCTCTTGTGTGATAATGCTTATTCTTGTTACCACCCAATAAAAATGATTAGACAGGAAATTAGTATCAAAACAAAGCTACACACACTATATAATGGTAAGAGGCTACCTGGAGCTCGAGGTTACGCGAGCTGGACACCCAGTAGTTGAAGCCCAGAACCAGGATGCACGCGACCAGGGCGCCGATCATTAAAGGCGGAGACCTTCCTCCACGCCGCCCGTTGACCAGACCACCCATTGCTTGTCTACACACACCATAGAAAGGGTTCATCAACTTATTACAATTTATTCAAACCATAAAGTCACTCTGCTGTGAGAGGGGAAAAAAAAGAACATTTTCAAATTCTACCATACTGACACAAATAGAATTTGGTCAATCTAACATTGTGGCGGGCGGCACGGTAGCCGACTGGTTAGCACGTTGGCCTCACAGAGCAAAGGTGCGGGGTTCGATTCCGGCTCGGGCCTTCCTGTGTGGGGTTTGCATGTTGTCTCTGTGCCTGCGTGGGTTTTCTCCGGGTACTCCGGTTTCCTCCCACATTCCAAAAACATGCATTGACGTCAGGGCAACGGAAAACTGTAAATCACAGGTGTCAAACTGAAGGCCCGGGGGCCAGATTCGGACCGCCACATCATTTTATGTGGCACCCTGAAAAAAAATCATGCGTGTCAACTTGCATGATCCTTGCTAAAAAAATGTACCAAAAATGTCAGAAATTGTCATGTGTAATAAATGACGTTGAGATTTTGCAATCATTTTGTGACCCTTTCAAGTAATAATGCGATAATGCGATGAAACATTTTTTGTGGTTTCACTTCACCGATATCTACATTTCTTAAATGTTATTTTATGGATATCTTTATAGAACTTGGTGAATTGTTATCGTTTCTATTGTGTTGAGTTTTTGCTTTAATGACTTTTTACGTTTGATTTTTTTTTCTCTCCATTTGAACTTTAACGTTTGGCTCAACAACACTGGATTGTACCTGCACAAGCTAACGAGATCTAGGACAACTGCCGTCTTTACGAGGTCAATGCTCATTTGTCATAGTGCTAACATATTTTATTGCGGTTGCAAATTGCAATGGCAATGGGTGTCTCTGATGTCAAGACACACCAGCATTAAATCAAAGCGGACAAGCAGGAAAGATGAGCCGAGGAATCTTCCTGTAATCACAGCTATGAATAGGCAATGCTTTTTAACACCAATCTGCCACATTAAAATCAAACCTAAGCGGCGTGTGACGCATTATTCGGTCTCGGACAATGGCAGAAACTTCATTAAAAACCAAGCGTCAAGTGTTTATTTTAAAAGACATGCCACAAAACCTTAGCGATGACGGTTTTGGTCGAAATTGGTCGAAGCTAAACCCAACTCTGCTAGCAATCTATCGGCTGCCCTTTTTTCAGTCATTCCTCCCTTTGACACGTTAGCTTGCTAAGAGGTTAGCATCATTTTACCCGGTAAATCCAAAGACAGGAGCTGGAATGCCTCGGCAAGATGATTCGACGGCTTTAAATCTTATCCAAGAGTGTCGCAATGTTGACCCAATTGACAGCAAAGACGCATCACGATATGTTCAAATTGAAATTTGAGCTAATGGTCAAACACGAATAGCAGCATACTTATGTTTACAACCCCGTTTACTGGGACGGCAGGTGCGGCGTTCCGGTGCTGTCGTAAAAAAAGAAGCGCTGCTTTTCGCACGGCAAAACGTGACAAACTCCGCTTGTTAAAATAATCCACCGACGGACGACGTATTTCAACGTGGAAAAAACGTTTAACTGATTTAACATTCGGTATATTACATCAAACTGTTAACCTGCCATTTGACTTTTTCACAACGAACGCGTAAGGCTGCAAAAATTGTCTACCCACTGACATTATTGGCGATAGACTTTTTGCCAACCACAAAAAACACGTAAGGCAAAATCACTTGTTAGTATTCATTTTACTGGAGATAACCTCAGCATTGTCAAATGTTTGTCAAATGTTTATCAAAGCATCGTGTCGTTTCCTGGTGACTGCTTTCTTTTTACGACAGATCATGAATGCAGCACAACTTTTTTATATTGCTGAGCACCGCCTATTTTTAACAACTGATCGAAAGCGCAGCACAAATTGTCATTGTCTGCGGGGGGGGGGGGGGGGGGGGAAAAAAGGGCCCAC
>CAAKHF010024544.1:0-11494 GCA_901007745.1 Hippocampus kuda | reverse complement strand
GGGGGGGGGGGGGGGGGGGGGGGGGGGGGGGGAGGAGAGAAACGGTCCCCTTTTTTACGACGGGAAACTCCTCGAGGGTGTCACAACTTCATAATCTTGTAAATGATGACTTAAAAATTCGGGAAAAAAGCCGCAAAAAAAAACGTGAATGTTACATCTGTATTCTTTAATAACTTATCAAAGAAATTCCTCATAAAAATGAACATTTGCAGAAAAAACGACACTCTACGTACATCACTCATGTATGGTCACAGTTTCTAGGGGTGCATAATGGAAAGCATGTCAGAATACAGTACATGGCATTAATGCTCTTGGCAAACGTATCTTTCCCACTTCGTAGACTCAGATAGATTTTTCAGATTTTTCCTGAGAGGTTTCATTAAGACCTTCTTAAAGAAAGCCAAAGTTAAACACCACAAGCATCCTTTCTTCCCTTTCAGCCTTCTGAATGTCAAACACTGTACAGTATCACCAACGATTCACAGTCACAGGGTAGACCTCCTTATGCAAATAGTTCCAAGATCAAGTTGGACAACAAGGTTGTTCAGTGTTAAACAAAATAGTCCCTTCTAAAACAAACATTTAATTATCCATCATCACTGGTGTGCAGTAAACTCCTCTGCTGCTCGTCTGACTTTCGCCAACCGAAAGAGATAACTGCAAAGACAACATAATATTACGTGAAACTTCTAGCAAGAGTACCAATTCATTCTACATGTTTCATGAGTACCCACTGCTTTTCTTGACTTCTGTTTCCCGCTCGTCTTTAATTTCAGTGTAACCAGTTCTGCTCCCACCGGAGGCCCCTTGGGTTCCTCCAGATCGCTCTCTCCATGCCTGACAGCACAAAGCAAAATCACAACAATCAAAGTCATATTTAACATTCCTAAATGTAAAAACAAGTTAATCGCTTTGAATAGGTAACTACTGAATATGTAAAAGACACGTTGGGGTTTTTTTTTTGCCAACATGCTTGTCAAGAAAATAAACAATTGAGCTTCTGTTCTTGTCTTACAAGTATATAATAAGGTTAAACACTGAATATTAATGTTTAAACAATTCTAGTTTTTGTTAACATTCTTCTCCTGTCAAACATAAGTTAACCACATTGATTTGTAAAATATAAAAGCAAAGCTAGTAAGATTTTAAATTCTTGATTTGCAAGCGTAAAAGGAACGAAAGAAAATATTTGTTTAGTCATGTCATACAAACATAAAAAGAAGTGAATCACAGCAAAAGCAAAAATGTTTCACAGTGTTCTGAGTTCAGCCACCAAACGCAAGAATTCATGAGTATGTCAGAGTGCCAAAATGGATGAAAACTTTACTATAGATGTCCTTAGATGGAGTCAAAGTACGACTTTTTTTTTTAAATGAAGCTCCTCAACTCACAAACCAAAGATTGTGGGCATCGATAGGCCAAAACATGGTTCTTACATAATCACAGATTTTGGTGGGGCAAATTCTCCATTATTTGCTGATAAAAAAGACTTTTTGTAAGCATGCCAAAGCACAAGAACAGCAAACTGCTGATTTTGTTTTTGCAGTAAATAATGGAGAATAGATTCCGAAAATTACAAAATAAAATAATTTAACCACTCCTAATGTCACCAGAAAAAAATCAAGTAAAAGCAAATGCATGTTTTTCACAATTTTAGAGCAGATTTTTTCCCCCCAAAAAATGTAAACAATTTCCAACTTCAACGACCTCATTGGATTTCATGGCTTCCACTGAACATGTGAAGGAGAATTCATAAACGTGTCATTGTCAGAAGTACAATGGAAAATACTAACAAATCTTCCATTTGCTGCATCGATACTTTTCTGTTGTTTTCTTCTTTCTGCAAAACAAAGTATCAACACGATTAATATGGCCTTGAGGGGAAAAAAAGCGTAAGTCATAATTGGGCAATGATTTAAAGCAACTGGTGAAGTGATAACGCAAAGGTAACCTCTCCTGACAAGCTCCTTGCCCTCATCCACCAGATCCAAGCTCAGGTCGTCATCGGTGACATATTGATGGACGCCCAGCAGATTCAAACAGCGAGAACCAAGGCTAGGAACATGAACGCATCAAATTCCCGTTAATTATTTAGCATTTTATGTACAATACACATCAAAAGTTTAAAGTACACTTCATTTTTCCATGAAAACACACCAATGTATGTATATCGTTAAGGCATACATGATACAAAAAGACAACAGTTTGTAATAGTTTACTTGTAAAGTGTGGCAAAGCAGAGCAGCAATACCAACACGGGGTAGTAGATGTAGAAGCCGTTCGATATGAAGGACAGGAGATGCATGGAGCCCATTATCTAGTAGACATAATAAGCGAGTGTTAGTCATAACATACAGTGGTACCTTGACTTACAAGCGCCCCAACGTACCAGTTTTTCAGTTGCAAGTTGTCACTCATTTGTTTTTTTTGCTTTGTGTTACAAGTAAAAATGTGTTTATCAAGTGTCATTCAGCTATCCAGAAAATCACAACATCAGCCGCCATCAGTTTGTATTAGTTACCTGGCACTTGCCGTGTTAAGTATCTGTAGTGTTTTGTGTTGCCATTTTCTGTGGCTTTTGTGCCATTTAATTGCCATTTTCTAACATCGGATCTGAAGAAAGTGTTCTGAATAGAAGATCAAGACCATTGAATTAAAGCTTGAAATTATAGAAAACCATGAGCAAGGTGTTTGTGAAATCTGGTTGGCTTTGACTTGTCTTATTATTAAGCATTTTTTTCAAATAATTTTGTATTTATTTGTGATATTTTCAGCATTGTTTTGCCTTTCACAAGGGAACAAAAATTTTAGCCATTACGCAAATTTACAATTTCATTCCATTATGACTGAATGTTTTTGTACAGTACAATAATGTACAAACCAATTTTAGTATTAAAAATCAAACGGCAAAATCTTTGGAGTGGTTTTGGAGGCGTGGAACAGATGAATGGTATTTTGATTCATTTCAATGGGGACAGTGATCTGAAATTCAAGTGATTTGAGATACAAGTATTGTCACCGAACAAATTCAGCTCCTAAGTCAAGGTACCAATGTACTGTACTTCATGGGACTGCATTCTGACAGTAAGTCCACCCACAGATGTATAGGACGTGTGTAATCGGTCCTGTTGGGATACGGCGGGATCCATGTGGATCAGACCCAGGAAGTTGAGGCACAGGGGAGGAGTCAGGCGACAAAACAACCTAGAGAGAAGATACGTGACACCTTCCATACATGCAGGTTTATATAATAACGCGACCATGAGTGTGCTGTGCATACATGCCGCTGAACTGCAGGCTGTAGGCGTCTGTCTGGTGATGCGGCGCCAGGTAGTAGTAGTTGAATACACGGATCTGGAACACGGTAGAGTAAACGCAAACGCACAGGAAGATGATGGTGATGAAACACACCGCCTGGTGGACATGGACAAAAAAAAGGCCGTCAATGAAGGTCTTAATGTGGACTCATTCCAAAAGAGATGAGTTATGCATTTTTTTCCACAATTCAGAACACTTGACTGTGAAACACTTTGATCAAAATATTCCAAGAAGAGTAATCTACAATTAAATCAACATAAATATGAAAACCAAAATCACAGACACCTTACACACCCTATATGTGGTATTTACTGAAGTTGGTAAACCATTTGATGGACGACCTATCGAATGCTAGCGAACCCTTCCTCCTCTTCTTCTTGTCATGGTTGCATTTTTCTTCTTTTTCTTCTTATCATGGTTGCATTCTTCTTCTTCTTGTCAAAGTTGCATTCTTCTTCCCTAGTCCAGGGTCACATTCTTATCTCAAATTAGTTTTCCCCATTGAAATGGTAATGCCATAAACTGATACATTATCCATCCATCAATCCATCCATTTTCCGCTCCGCTTATCCTCACAAGGGTCGCAGTAATAATAATAATACATTTTATTTGAAGCGCCTTTCAGAACACCCAAGGACACTTTACAGAGGAACAAACAATAAGACAAATAAAGAATAAATAAAAGCAGAGATAAAATTATAAATACAAGAGATACATTAAGTGGAGTAGGCCAGTCTGAAAAGGTGAGTTTTAAGCTGGGTTTTGAATGTGGGAAGAGAATCGATGTTGCGGATGTTGGGTGGAAGTGAATTCCAGAGTTTGGGGGCAGAGCGGCTGAAGGCTAGGCACCCCATTGTGCTGAGACGGGCAGAGGGTACAGAGAGATGGAGGGAGGATGAAGGCAGTGGGTGCTGGAGACTATCCCAGCAGTCTTCGGGCAGTAGGCGGGGGGACACCCTGAACCAGTTGCCAGCCAATCACAGGGCACACACAGACAAACAACCATTTGTCCTCACACTCACACCTAGGGACAATTTAGAGTGTTCAATCAGCCTGCCATGCATGTTTTTGGAATGTGGGAGGAAACTGGAGTACCCAGAGAAAACCCACGCAGGCCCGGGGAGAACATGCAAACTCCATACAGGGAGGCCGGAGCTGGAATTGAACCCGGCCGGTACCTATGCACTGTGAGGTCGATACGCTAACCACTGGTCCACC
Source organism: Hippocampus kuda (assembly GCA_901007745.1). NCBI lineage: Eukaryota > Metazoa > Chordata > Actinopteri > Syngnathiformes > Syngnathidae > Hippocampus > Hippocampus kuda. Next base: position 6,958 of record CAAKHF010024544.1, on the reverse strand, counting down.
CTGATACATTATTATTATATTATTAATCCTTTTCAGCCCCCTGGACATATGGACTGCTTACACTTAATAATGACAAAATGTGACTTTAAACATTGCCTGTACGAGTATTTCAATGGCGACGTTGTGAATGATTCCAAAGAAAATGGATGTCAATGGGAAATTTAGTTTTGAAAGTCAACCAAGTAGGTGCCAACCTCAGTACAAACATAATAGCGTTGCTGTTCAGTCATACGGACAATAATGGCGAAGAGGGAGAGGACGGGACGCATGCTGAAGAAGGTGCACTCGGACCACACCACCGCCACGGAGAGGAAGAAGAGCAGAAATGCCAGCAGCTTGTAGAACACCTGACGGAACACACACTCCCAGTACCACTCTGGACAACACACACGCACACACACGTAGGCACACATCACCAAGCAAAATTCAAATTGGGAAAAATGCATCCATTTTTAAAAATAAATCTATTTTGAATAGAAGAATAAATATCTATACATATATGCATGAAGTAAAAGTGGACCATCTGGGTGTGAATTGGAGGCCTACAGGAAGTCCTTGCCAGTGCTCTCATTTCGTGTGTGTGTTTGACTGTTTGTTTCATCAAAACACAATTGGCGACTGTGGTGCTCCTTGTCCCCAAATATTAGTCAAAATAGTCTAACAAAATTCCCCATTCACTCACCTACTTTAGGTGTGTAAATAAACCTTCGGATGCAGCCGTCGCGCTCTGTGGCGGCGAAGCTGCGCACAAAGTGGCACATCGGGTTGCCGCGGCTCTTAGCGGCATCTTCAAGATGGAAAATCCGCTCCAACGACATGGACCACTGAACGCGACTCTGACGGCACCGCTGCACAGCAGAGATCACCTGAAAAACACACATTGTCACCATCGGGGGGGATCTCCAATGTCCAAATTCGGTTAAGTTGATGTTGTTCACAAATCTGCTGTATCTATTTATTTATAAGTCATTGACCAATCTTAAGTGTTGCAAATGGCGTGCTCTTTTGACCATGTAATGCTCATAGCTCAGCAAATGAAGGGCATGTAGAGGAAAACAAGCATTCCCACCTATGGACAATTTAGCCTTCTAACATGCATGTTTTTGGCATGTGGGACCAAGCATGAGTGCTTGGAAAACTCATGCAAGAAAAAACATGCAAACTCAACACAAGAGTTTGCCTCATATTGTGATGTTGTATGCTCAATATGTTGTGTTTTTGTCATTTTTCCTCTACTAACGGTATTTTGTATTATTGTTATATTTTTACATTTCTCCCCCGTAATATTCTCATTTTTTTCTAATGGACTATTTTTGTGAAGTTATTAGTTTTTGGTGACAATTTTGCTTGGTCTAATATTTGGGGGGTTCGTGGATAGTGTAATGCAGGGGTGCCCATTAGTATTTATTTTGATCCAGAATATTTTTGTATTGTTGGAATATTTGTAATTTTAATCAAATATTAAATATTTGTGCAATTTTCCTCCTAACATTTTTGTTTTGGAAAAACTGTCAAAAATTTTAGTATTTCTGTGTAATTTCTGAGGATGATTTCTTATTATCATGTGAACTGCACTGAAGTCACTTTGTGTACCTTTTTATGAAGCTGAATGAGGCCTCTTTTGGTTGGAAGGACGGTCTGATCGTCACAGGAATGTTCCGCGTCGCTGCCCATCTCCTGCTGGTACTCTATGGGACACTAAAGTGAGATGATGTTAGCATATTAACAACAAAAGAAGAGCAAATAGGGTACACTTCACCTTGGTCAAAATGGTGTCCACACACTTCCTGAGCGAGTGGTTGTACTTGACTGACACATTGATGATTGACACCTCCTGATAATGACATTGGAACAAACGCTCATTGCGCAAACATAATGCAGTGGGTTCATTTGTTTTAAAAAAATATATGAAGAAGCATTTCAACACCCTCACCTCCATGACATCGGCCAAATTCTCCTCGGCCGACGCCTTTTCGCTGGCCATCTTTGCTACCTTGAAGTAAGTCTTGGCCAATAAGTGGGCGTGGCAGGATGACAGCCAATAGGAACGTGGGATTTCCACTAGGCCATAGCCCAGCAACAGCACCAGCAGAAAAAGGCCCCACGTGTTGGCAGCTGTGATGCAGATCGTCTGAAACTCAGTCCTGAACACAGGCGAGCGCGACATTTTTGAAACTGCTTGAAGACAGCTAGCATAGGCTCCAGTACACCCGCGACCCTCATGAGGATAAGCGGGATGATGGATGGATGCCTATTACTGTTGTATTTTTCCTAATATTTTTGTATTATCTGTTTTATATTTTTGCATTTTTCTCTAATATTGAAATATTATTTCTGTGATTTTTCTATTTTTTTTGCCTGATAACCGTTTTCACTCTTCTGTACTATTTTTGTCCTTTTCAAAAATTTTCTCATATTTGTAATTTTTTCTTAATTTATTTGAGTTTTTCCACCAACATTAGTTATTCATTTTAAACTGGTAAATTTGCATTTTTTCCTGTTGTATTGGGGGGTTGTTCTAATGTTTAGATTTTAATCTAGCACTTTTTGTTTTGTTTTCTTCTCTAATATTTTTGTATTTTTCATGTAATAATTTTGTACTCTTTGTGTCATACTTTTTTACTATTTGGTATATGTTTTTTGGCTAATATGTTTGTATTTTACATGTAATATCTTTTGCTACTATTTTAGATTGTTTTTCCAAGCAACTATTAAAACTGTTATTACAAATGTTATTGTTTTGGTCCCCAATAGATTGTACAAGCTCACCTAATGTAAGTCCTCTGTATTGTCTGTAGCAAAGTTGGTGATAATACTGACAAACCTGATCCTATTTTCTTCATATAATTGGGAGCTGAAATGTTCAGTTTCATGACTAGAATACAGTGAGGCAGAGAACTGACCATGTGAGTCGCCAGTTCGGGTGCGCAACAACGTAGATGACCAAAAAGATGAAGATGAGCAGGTAGGTGCCATAGTAGATGGCATTCTCAACAATTGCTGCTTTCACCTTTCCCACCAGGGAGAACGCGCCCGACCGCGCGTACGATTGCATGAAGGGCAGCAGCAACCTAAACACATGAAAAAGGAATGGTTATGACCATCTACTTCTTTAGAATTTGTATGTGTGTGTGTGTGTGTGTGTGTGTTAGTGTGTACGCACGGGATCTTACCAGGTGAGAAACTGAGAGGTCCAATACACAACTCTCCAGAAGACAGGTAGCACACCCTCTGGTATGTAACTCCATGGCTTTTCACACACACTTGGTGCACTGTCAACACACACCATTACTAATATATATTTTTTTCGAATGTGTTTTTTTTAATTGTTTTATAATATCTTTGTATTTTTGTCTAACAGATGTGTGTGTGGATGTTTTGAAATATTCTGGTATACATCATCTATTCTCTGTGAATAGCAGAGGTGAACTGTAAGAAAAAAAATGTGTGTGTGTGTGTATATATATATATATACACACACACACACACACACACACACACATATATCGACCAGTCGATTAATCAGTGGGGCCCTAATAAGTGGTACCGAAAATGGATGGATGGCTGTATATGCAGTGTACTGTGGGAGACGCCCATCATGTAGCTTAGTTACCTCTCAGTTGGGGAAAGAGTGGAGCCATTTTCCGCCATATAAGAGATTCTTGTTGGCGAAACAGGGGAAGGATGATGTGTGTTATCCAACAGACACTGCTTGTAGATGGTCTGAAAGAGAAGTGCATTATAAACTCCTCACTGGAACACACTCAAGAATATATGTAAATACCGTGCTGACATCCAGCGGCAGGACAAAGACGATGAGGAAGCAGAGGTACCAGGATGCCAGAGTCCCAAGCAGCACCATCGGCTGCTGCTTCTTCAGGTCACCATAGCGATGGAGGAGGGCAAGCGCCAGGAAGAACACAGATGCGAGCACCAGGCCCAGCGCCACGCCGCTCATTGTGATAGGCAGACGCAAGCGAGGGCCAGCATCAGGACGTCATAATGAAATATCAACTGCACATCAGTAGAGGCAGTCACTTTATTTGACTGTTAGGGCCTGTATATACTTATCAATTGAAAGTGTCATTTAAAACAAGTTTATATGAAAAGAGCAGTCAAAAATTATATTTTAGTTAAAAGCAAAATTATTTTATAGATTTGTACTAATCGTTTCATACAGCATATTAATTTAGTACTTTATATACACTTTATATATATGTTCGTGGCCGCACAGTGGTTGACTGGTTAGCACGTCAATGGTTTTAATGTTTGTGTTGTTCAGTTATTCAAAGAGCCTGTTTCTTTGAAGGCAAAGCGGATGAGGTTCACCTCCAACTATTCAATCAGTGCACTAAGTCTAGTAAGATGATATAACGTTAAATCGTGTTTACAGGTCAGTGGTACCCTGATTTTACAAGTGCCCCAAAGTGGGAATGTTTCCAGTTACAAGCCATGCCTCTGTAGATGTTTTGCTTTGTCCAAGTCAAAGCCAAAAATTCAAGTACAAAAAAAACAAAAAAAAAAAACATTCTTTCATTTGCTATTATGTCTTAAATATTTGTTTTAAAATACAGAGCTATTTCTGTTTATTAAAACGTGTTTTAAAGGGACACGAATGGATTAATTGCATTTTATTCCGCTGTAATTTACATTGCAGCTAGCCGGAAATGTTTCACTGGCTTTTAAATATCTGGTTGCGAACATATTGTAGTTATTTCACTAGTTATATCAGAACGCTCTTCATAACGCTAACATGATCATATGATCAGTACTATAGACAAAAGTGTATTTAAGACTGTTTTGAAAAGCTTTATGGTCCAAGTGTCATTCCCTAGGGACCGTTGTTTCTATTCATCAGCGAAATAGATTCGTCGGCCACTGTTTACAGTAACATTTAGCCCTTTTTATCCCCATTTTAAGATGGTCAAAAGTGGCTTCTTACCTTCTCTGGCGTCAAGATGCTGACACTCTGCTCTTGTGACGTGGAAACCCATACAAAAGCACACAACCTTTGAAATTACATTGCGTAACAACTGAAAATACAATATTCGTTTGCTAGCTAGTCGACTAATGCGGCATGGAATTGTGGGCGTTACAGGTATACTGCCCGACCGGAAACCATGGTGCAGAATATTGCATATGATACCTTAAAATAGTGAGTGAGTGACATTTAAAAAAGACGAAATATTGAATTGCTATTTCAAAGTGAATATAACTACATTACTGGCAAATAATGTTACTTTGTATTTATTTTTAAAAATATATACATGGAGCACAGGAGCAATATAATCGTATTTTGTCTTGTAGGGACGATTACAAGAAACCATGCGACCGGATGTTCCGTTTATCTTGACATTTTTGGAAAGACGTATACAGTAATGGCAAGGTATCAAAAACTTTTATTTATCACATTTATTATAAGCATTATTATTATTATTATTATTATTATTATTATTATTATTATTATTATTATTATTATTATTATTATTAGTCTAAAAATGTTTCCAATATTTTAATATACAATCTCTCTCAGGAAGCATTTGTTTGGTGGGACATTTTACTTCAGATCTTTTGTACTTTAAATTACAGCTATTTTTATCTGTGCCAAAAACAAAAAACAAACACCTTAATAGCTAACACATGAAAACGATGGAGCTTGAGAACAATGTTTACTGCATTTTAGTGCAGACCATTCAATCCTAAAATTGTTGAAACGTTGGAGAAATTGCAGTTCACAAGACACTCTATATATAATTTATATCTGCAATGAATCTGCATTTTCTGATCAGATGTGATTAAACAGCCACACGTAGAAGTCATCCGAAGAAAGTGGGCCTGCCACACTGACATATGTGTCTCTGTGCTCCAGCAGAAAGTCCATTTGTCCCAGCAGGTCCAGGCACATGTGCTCCACCAAAATCAGACAAGACAACCCTCCTTCGGGGCTACCGATCCACCCTGAGCCCAAAATGTCCAAATGTTCGGACCCTTCCTCCAGAAAACTCTCCATCTTGGAAAATGGCTTTGATCGTGTCCGACAAGCAGCAGTTGCAAGTACTAGTGTTGAATAGTGAAGCCATCTGTCAATCTAAATGCCCACTTCATCCCTTAATGGGATTATTCTAACTATAGCCACAATACTCTAAACACTTGTTTTTGTTGGTTTTAAATGTATTATTATTATTATTATTATTATTATTATTATTATTATTATTTTAAATACAGCAGCCATTCATCCATTTTCTAATCTACCTATCCTCACAAGGGTGACGGGCATGCTGCAGCCTATCCCAGCTGTCTTTGAGCAGGAGACTAGGTACATCCTGAACTGGTTGCCAGCCAGTCACAGGGTAGCCTATTCCAATTCATGAAATTAACATACATATATATACATACATACGAAGCAGGGGCGTCACTAGGTTTCAAGAACAAGGGGGTCTTAGCCCCAAGGGGAACACAGCCCCTTTAGGGGGGTCCGGGGGCTTGCACCCCCGGGAGAAAATTTTTCTACATTCTATTAAAAATCCATCAATTCCGTGCACTTTGAGAGCAAAATGAAGAGGCTATGAAGAACTACACACATCACATTAGTATCCTCTTTACTATGATGGGGCTTCCTCCCCTGGACTTTAACTGGACGAGACAATAGAAATTATAAAGAGTTCAAAAGTTCAATCTTACTGTAAGCTCCGATTGCATTTTGGGAACAGCCTCGCAAGTAAAATTAGTCTTGAGATCTGATAGACTCACCTGTCCAGCAGAGCCCCCCGGCTCACTCTCTGTGCGTCTTTGGCCTGATTCCTATCAAATAAATAAATGTATTTATTTGATATTTATTTTATATAGGCCAAAATCTCAATAGGTGTTGCCTCAAAGAGTTGGTGTAATGATTATTTATGTATTGAATAATAATATGGTGCTTAATTTTTATTAAGCACCACCTTAATTTATCCAAAAG
>CAAKHF010024542.1:6057-17284 GCA_901007745.1 Hippocampus kuda | reverse complement strand
AATATCAGACTTTCGTGGTGTCTTTGTATTCTTGGGTTGACTATCAATTTTTTCTTTTCTTCCCGATTCCACAATTGTTCCTGACAACCAATTTGTAACGTCAAAGAGCAGCTCTCCAGTCAATGAAGAAATCTGTCTGCATCAAAATATTTGTTGGCCTTTTCTTTTTTTTGAAAAAATGCTCATTTTCAAACTTACGGAGCCTATTGCTTAAAACTTAAAATTTCAAAATGGTCATCAAATCAATCTATCAAAGATAGAACAACAATGCATGGTCATAGATGACTACAATGCAAACCATTAAAATTTAAAGTGATGTCTGTTCCAAAATTGATAAAAAATGTGATGTTCACATTGATGGCCAAAAAACGCAAACGTGGCCACCGCTTGTGGTACAACAATGCAAAAGACAAAAGAAAATTTAAAATTTAAATATGGACAAATAGCACACCTCGAACTAGTTGCCAGCCAATCGCGGGGCGCATATACTCAAACAGCCGTTCGTGCTCACAGTCACTCAACTCAATCAACTCAACTGCATTTATAGAGCACTATAAAACAACCACCGCCATATCTCTGTTCTACTTCTCTTTCAACAGTCTATTCAAGATAACACCGCACTGGATTTGGCATCTTAGATTACTAAACAGCAGAAATTTTCACGGGTGAAGAAAATAAATCGTTTATGACTACGGTATGTTCAACAGTCAATGCATGTTTAACAGCAAGGCTCGAAATAAGTGGTTTCGCATTGTAGTCTGGAAGACAAAATTAGCATTGTGTGCCTCATTAAAAGACATTGAAGAGCAAAACTGAGAATCAACTTCTGAGATGTCCTAAAAAGCTTCACTGGGCTGGTTCACTCACCAGCATGCAGAGAGTGTAGTCCGAAGTTCAGGTATAGCTTGGTGCTACTTACACTGCACCATCTAGCTCAGTGGTGCTTAATCTTAGAGGTACCGAACCCAACCAGTTCATATGCACACCCTCTGCCTCTGCCCGACCCCTGCCTCCTGTCACAGACTATGATCCTCCCCTCATTATCCGACATCTGCATATTGTGTATTGCGTATTGCACAATGCACTACCTCACTTTACCCACAATAGCCACAAGTGCCATTGTTTATGTTGTTGTTTATGCTGTTTGTATTGTCTATATCAGGGGTGCCCATTACGTCGATCATGATCTACCGGTAGATCTAAGACAGGTCCCAAGTAGATCCAAGGAGTGTCGAGGAGAAAAAAAACAAACAACCATTTGTGTGTCTTTGTACATGTTAGTAAAATATTTTTTTGTGTTTATGTACGCTGCACCCTAATCATCTTATCAGTCTCATTTTCACCAAAAAAATATTTAAAAAATAAAGCAGGTAAATCTTGAATTTACGGTGGCGCGCGATTACGTCACCGGAAGTTGTTAGCTTACAGCAGTCTGCAATTGCAGCTTGCGATCAGAGCTATTGCGCTCTATCTTTTATTGTCATTATTCTCATTCAGAGTTTGCTTCGTGTACAATTCACCGAGGGCACGGGTAAAGAATAGGAATCTAGGAGGGCCCAGGGAAGCACTTTAAAACGGTACGTGTGACCTACGATAGTTAACAGGCTGCAAAAGCTGTTATCTTCTTAGCTGTGTGTGTCTAATGCACAGCATGTTTGCATGCATATTTGCACTGAGGATTGAGAGGAAGAAATTTCATCTATGCTGCATGTCATATGTAAGCATATTTGACAATAAAGATGACCTTGACCTTGACATTCACTGAACCCTTCATTCGTGAAAAACAAAAATATGACTTTTTACAATTTCATGACATAAAAAACCCATTTATTAAAAACTGAAAAAAAGTAAATAAAATTTCACGACACAAGTATTAAGTTTTTTCAATTTTACGACGTACTATCACAACAGTCACACGTTGACGACTGAGTGAACTCATTTTCCCGCCGCACTGATTGGACAAGCAATGTCATGTGATCATCTGCAGCCAGCAATGGCCAAGCGGGCATGTCATAACTAATTGATTTGTTGAGTCAGGAATGTCTTAACCTCCATGGCAGAGGCTCCGTCGAACCCCTGAGACCGATTCACTGAACCCCTAGGCTTCGATCGAACCCAGGTTAAGAACCTGTGATCTAGCTAGTAATGAGCTTCGACTGACTACTGCTGCAGCTAAACACGTGACGCAGTAACTCCAAATTCAGTAAACATCGCCACTGTGAGGTTGAATAAGCCACATTTCTGACATGTATCATTTGAAGTGTGTATTCTGTTCATCTCTAGTCATGCTGTATAACTTTCTATGCCCGCAGCATAACTTGGCATCCTTGAAGCAATCATCACTTAAAATTGGAACACTCCCTACTGGAGAACTTGTAGAGATGCATAGACATAGGAATGCACCAGTTGTTACAAGCTAAGAATCAGTTTAGGAGAAACAAATGTCCTGATGCCTCACCATGAGTTTTGGTACTGCTCTTCTGATTATATAAATATGTTGTGAATCCTTTCCTTTTTTGCACTTGTGACCACCGCAGCCATTGTCTGTAAACCGCGGGTGCCCGGAATATTCTGCAAAATAAACCCTTCGAAGGTACCGTTCATCGACTCCAGCCTGTATTTGAATAACCAATATCCTCCTCATCTGAAATTCAACGAACACGCGGGTGAAAGAAGGCCACTTTCCCCCAACACATTCTGATGAAGGGAGAAGCTATGCTAATTGCCAAGCTGACCTAAAACTAACACGGCCAGCGCATTTAGGACTGGAATTATGTGTTTGTTAGATCAATTCCATGTTTCACAGAAATTTAACTGGGACCGTGTTAAAGCGGAGAACATCCAATTTTGAACAGCAAAATAGCAGGTAAATGAATAAGTGTCTGGACTCTGCCGAGAAAATCTACTCACTTAACCGAGCCAGATCCAAAGATGAATTACAGTGTGCTACATTGTACGTCAGATAAGATTGGGCTATAAGGCTAAAAGTATGCCTTTTAAAAGTCCAAGGTTGCGCCCAAGTAGGCAGCCATCGGCAAGTGCTCTCATGAGCCTTACCTTTTTTTGTTGTTTTTGTGTTTTTGTCACATTGTGTTTGTTGTTACATCATGTGGACCTGATGTGGATGTTTTTTTCAGCATTTTTTTTGGCCACGGCATTCATCAAAGGAGAAGACTGTGCTTGGTGGTTGCACCTTCTCAGCAGCACATGTACTGTATAACAGCACTGTTTTTTGATTGGGAGGAATGTCGGTGTCATTGCTGGACAGCTCCGGGGCGGTTGTGTTTTTTTTTTTTTACCTGAAATGGGCAGCATTTTTCATAGCCCCGCTTTGTTCAGAGGGAAAGGTCGGTGCTATTGGACAGTCTGCAGCTGGATGGATGGATGGCTTGGGGAGCCAACGATAAGAAGAAAGGAGCGTCAGCGCAGAGCGCAGATGGAACTGGGAGTCGCCGCTGGGAATTGAAGCGGATTTACATGGGACAGGAGTTGTGAGTCAATCTCTTTTTTCGTAAATGAACGCGACAGCTTCTTGTTTGCTTTCAAAACTTGGCTTGTAGCACACGTGTGCACATTTTCAGCATAACGTCCCTGATCCACTGGTGAAAGGACACTTTGATCCATTTATAACGGCTTCAAACAACCAAGAGGATGCAGAAAAGTGGTTAAGATTGTATCACTGTCTGTGTCTAATGTGTTGTATTATTTTGATATGATGATATATGTTATTATGACTTCAAGATGGTGCCGCGAGAGTGGCTGCCTTTACAGCAGCTCCCATATGTTGTTCTTTGACGTTCTTCCTTTCATAACTTTGCTGCTATAAATTGGGAATTTCTCTATTGTGAGATGATTAAAGGTTTTCTGATTCTGATTAATAAAGTATAAAATTTGTAAAAATGTTCGTATAATTATTTTTCTGCTTTCACAATAGAGTTTGATTTAAACCTTTGAGGTCCGCACAACAAATTTTACAGTAGATTAGACCTTTTTTTTTTAAACTCAATGAAACTTTACATCTCCACCAGGGATAGGGAACTCTGGTTTCTCAAAAGCTATTCCTGCCTGTTTTTGATCTCTCCCTACTCCAGTGGTTCTCAATTATTTTCTGTCATGCCCCCCCTTGGAAGAGGAAAACATCTCGCACCCCACCCCGCCCCCCGCATGACTATAAATAGTATCATTGGTCTATAAAATTATTGTATAAATTTTTTTTTTAATTCTCTTATACGTTATTAAGGATACAGTGTTATGCAAATAGCTTTAGTAACTGGAACAGAAAAGATTTAAAGTGCATCTGAAATTAAAAAATAACTTTAAATCCTTAATTTAACAATAACTATTTTTTTGACTGACCACGTCAAACCATACGATACTAAAAAATGAAATGACATAAAATCAATAACTAATAATGCATTCAAACAAATCACCAACATTATCTCAGGAGCACAATATTAAAAATATATATATAACCAGCAAAACAAAAATATATAAAAGAATTTGTGCTTTTTTTGTTGTTTTTTTTTTTTTTTTTAATCAAAGATGATGTCTGGATTAATGGCTACAATGAGCACGTTTTGCAATGCACAGCTTTTCGAAGCGAGGTTTGAAGCAGGACACAGCAACTCTTGGCTCCTGCTCAATGTGAAGCCGGAATCTGTATTTTAGTTTACTGAAGTGGCAGTCACAAAGCGGCATGATTGTCGGCAATATTCGGCACGTTTTCGCCGAAAAAATCTCAAGCAGCTTATCAGCGTGATTGAGGTGTAAAGTCTTTAAATGACGCCTTAATTTATTTGGCTTCATGCTGTCCACTACCAACATTTTTAGACACAGTAAGCACACCGATCTTTCCTCGTCTGCCACCATAGTCACAGTGAATCCAAGCGCTACATATGCCTCGTCATATTTCCTCCCTTAGAATGCTCCCTGCGCAAACTCTGCCAATGAGAGCGCCACTGTCCCCTAACGTAGGGGAGGTGCAACTGCACTTTATTCTAGGACAGTAAAAAATTAAAAAAGCATGGTCAAACGCGCCCCCCTTGACGGTGCCTCGCGCCCCCCTGGGGGTGGGGGGCGCCCCACTATTTGAGAAACACTGCCCTACTCCAACACACCTGATTCAATTGTTCATGATCATTTCAGGCTTCAATAGAGCTTGCTGTTGAGCAGATCATTTGCCTCGGGCAAGAGGCGTGGGACACCTTGACAACCATCCACGCTCACATTCACATCTGGGGACAATTTAGTTTGTTCCATTAACCTGCCATGCATTTTTTTGGAATGTGGGAGAAAACCGGAGTACCCGGAGAAAACTCAAGCAGGTGCTGGGGGGAAGATGCAAACTCCGCACAGGAAGGCCAGAGCTGTGATCGAACCCTACACCTCTGCACTGTGAGGCGGATGTGCTAACCAGTTGTCAACGGTGTCGCTCTTAGCAAAAGGACTCAACACAAAAGAGTCAATTTGAGCCTTGTTTTATCCATTTTTTAATTCATCATGTATTTATTTCTCAATCATCTTTCTTGTGAAAGAAAAAAAGAAACTTGTTCGTTGCTGTCGTATGTTCTTCAAGATTTTTACCGCATAATTACTGATACACCCGCATCAAAAGTCTTTCCCTGGCTCAGAGACAAAGGATGGAATGTCACCTATGGTTAGACAATTGTGTTTGTTTCTTTGGTATGAAACTAAACCAGCTGAGATGTCTTCAGATTATAAAATGTACTTGTGCTTATCACCCTGTGTGTCCTGCTTCGAGTGTGCTTTTTGTTCTTTCTTTCTTTATTTATTTTTAAGTTTTTAATTTCATTTGTCTTCAACAGTCAATTTAGTCATTTTAAATGTAAAGTTCGACTATGTAGACAACACAGCCCACTTTTATTTGACACATCACTTTTAGGGTACCTGACATCTCCGTAACAAACACGGAGTCAAGTCATTTTGTAATTATGCTCTTATGTGCCCTTGCATCTGTGTTTGGGTGTGTTAATGACACGTTCAGACTTATGCCTGGTACACATGTGTTTCCAAATCTTTCACTATTTTTTGTCAGGGACAGACATCACACATAAAGATATAAAATTAGGCATTAAACAGCTTTGATTGAATTGTACGAATCATTTTGCTGTATGGTAAGTATATCCAACTTTTTTACTGGCTCTGTTACATTCGTACAAGCGAAGTAGCGAGCGAGAGACTTGGGTCTGAATTCTTGTCAATTTAGCCAAGTTTTCACAATATCAAGCGACTTTTTCAACCCCTTCAGCAACCGTTTTTCCCAAAAACTAGACCGGGGGTCGGCAACCTGCAGCTCTGGAGTCGCATGCGGCTCTTTAGCCCCGCCCTAGTGTCTCCTCTGGAGCTTTTTCAAAAATGTTTAGAAAAGGAAAAAGATGGGAGAGGGAGCTATATTTTTTCTTATGGTTTTTGTTAGAGGACAAACATGATACCAACATTCTTAACATTTTCCCATGCTGTAAAAATGTGTATTATAAATATTACATTTCAACATGAAGATTTGCGTCAATGAAGATTTGCGTCAATGAAGATTTGCGTCATAGCTTGCAACACACGTTTCTATTTGCAGGACGAGATGCAAGGCAGGTGGCTTTTGTTAAAAAAAAAAAAGGCGTTTTATGTACAATTCACCAAGGGTACTGTCAAAGAATGGGAATCGAGAGGGCCGAGAGAAGCATTTTGAAACGGTACATGTGAGCTACGATTGTTAACACGCTGCAAAAGTGCATCCCATGCCTCGTTCACCTTAGCAGCCGTTATGGTTGTTGCTCATTATGGTGTGTGTGGGTGTGCGGTGACGGGTCAATGGCGGGACGGTGGTTGATCGATAAAAGGTTGGGCACCCGACTCTCCAGATGCACTGCAGGGGAAGAAAAAAAAAAGTTTTCTCATCGTGTATTTGAGGCCAATTTATTCATTTTGATAATAGGCTAAAATAGCGAAGACAGATATAGCATGTGTTGCCTTGTAATTTTTTGTGGCTCCAGAAATATTTGTTTTTTTGTTTTTTTTTGATCCAATATGGCTCTTTCAACATTTTGGGTTGCCGACCCCTGAAGTAGACTAACAAATGACCACAGTGATCCGAAACATCAGCAACATTCATTCATTCATGCATTCATCTTCCGAACCGCCTTATCCTCACTAGGGTCGCGGGGGGTGCTGGAGCCTATCCCAGCTGTCTTCGGGCAGTAGGCGGGGGACACCCTGAATTGGTATCAGCAACATTCATATTTATATATTCATATATTCTGCACAGTGTAGGGAAGAGGGCCAAGAAGATATGCCAAGCTACAGTTTCATATTCTGTACGTCTTGGGTGTATTAAAAGTCGTCACTGTATCAATTTATTCATCACTGTCAATAACATTCTTCCAAACTAACGATAGTATTTGGAGTCCTGGGTAGGAACAGCTAATATGAGTTGGACACGTAGCAATATATTGAAACAAGACGATATGCTATCTCTAAGTACATTAAAAATCATAGAGACACAGTTGAGGTTAGCATGTTGGCTCGGCCCTCGGCAAGCATTCCAGTTTCTCATGCAGCTCCTTTGCCAGGGTGCATGTTTTGGGAGTTTCTGGAGTACCCAGAGGAAACACACGCAAGCGCGAGGAGAAGATGCAAACCCCACACAGGAAGGCTGAATTATGGATACGAACCAACAACCTCTGACCTGTGAGGCTGACATGCAAACTTGTTGGCATGCCACCATTGCAGAATAATTACTAAAATATTCGTCATTAGTACAGGAGACATTTTCCCAGTGGCTCACTCTGGCCCAAAACCTGTTTGTCAAAGACAGAACAGTACTAATGAAGTTTTTTGTTTTCAATCGCTAATTAAATTTTAATTGTCTGACTTGATTTGACATGTCATGTGTCCTTGCATGACTGACAACCCAACATATAAAACGGATTGTCAGAACTGTCGACAGTATCAAACATCGCGACTCCAAAGGTAAGCTGAACATCCTACTTTCCAAATTTTGATTTCATGGAATTCCTTCAATGTTTACTGCGTACTTGTTTCACAGGCTTAAATGAAAATGAACTGCTGATGTTTTATTTTTTGTGTGTGTTTGAAAATGTATAGTATATAAGTATATTTCAATATCATACAGATGGCATTTGCTCTTCACTCGTTGTTCTTCCTTTGCGGGATCAGTGGACTCTTGACTGGAGTCGTAAGTCGAAATCTCACCCCGCCGACTTAAATCAATGTAAATTTACAATGGTGTCTGATATACGGGCGTCTTCATTTGTTCCAATGTTCGGTCTTATTTTAACCACGTGCTTTTCTTCTTCAGTGGACTTTCCCTTCGAAAAAATCCAACGGTTGGTAGCTGTGACTCAGTCATACTTTTTTTACTTCCAAGTTCATTGACACCACAGTTGATTGTCTCTTTTTTACCTGAAAACACATCAATAATTCCGGAACAATTGTGCTGCAGACCTTGTCTGTCCTAAAGGCTGGACTCTGTTGGACTGCAACTGTTACGTTTACCAGGATGAACCAAGGACCTTTGCAGATGCAGAGGTATGGAAGAAAATAGCTCACTCCTTGTACAAGCAGTGAACCATCTGTCTTATAGTTGAACAGTTTGGCCGCCCAGAGCCAAAATATCTTGCCAACTGCCTGGCATACCTGAAAAACTGAAATCTACGTGTTGACCCCTCCTCCCAGTCTGTCTGCAACATTCTTGGTGGGAATCTGGTGTCCATCCACAGTGACCTGGAAAATGCCGTCGTTCAGCAACTGATTGTCGCCGGTGATAATGATGATGACCTTGCCTGGACTGGACTTCATGATGCAGTTTTGGTAAAGCAGCAGAAATATTTTGAAGTGATACCTGTCACTTGTATTTCAGTAATTTTGCCAGAGAAAAGGAACGTGTGCTCAACCTTGTCACCAGCTTACGGGCTGGAGGCGTACAGTTGAGCGTATTCAGCATTCCATTGTTCGGACTTCAAAAATTGTACATTTGACACTCATCAACCATCATTTCATCACCTTTTGCTCCACGCTCCGACCTCAAACTCCAGCTTGGCTCAGTTTCATCATGAGACTGCATGATTCTAATAATGTTCAACAACAATCTATATTAGATTCCGTTGTGACAAAACAAACAGCAGATGCAAATGCAAGCAGTTGTGATCGTCAAGTGTCATTTATTGAAAAGTCACTTGGTCTTCCAGGATGGTGATTATATATGGACTGATGGCACCGTTGAGGATTTCCGTAACTTTGGTACTGGACAACCCAATGCACTTAATGGCAACTGTGTAGCAATGGATGAAACGAGTAAGTGAAATCAGTGATTGAAGTT
This sequence comes from Hippocampus kuda, assembly GCA_901007745.1. Taxonomy (NCBI): domain Eukaryota; kingdom Metazoa; phylum Chordata; class Actinopteri; order Syngnathiformes; family Syngnathidae; genus Hippocampus; species Hippocampus kuda. Next base: position 7,932 of record CAAKHF010024542.1, on the reverse strand, counting down.
TGATAAGAACACAATGATGTACAGTAATACGTAAACGGTTGCTTCTTACAGATGGACAGTGGGAAACTGCGCTCTGTACAGATGACGATGAATATGTTTGCATCAAGGAAGCGCACCGTTTGTTCCACTAATCGCTCATCTTACTTCAGTCACAATGAAGTTCCATCAAAACAATGATGACAGAATGACAGAATATCAGACTTTCGTGGTGTCTTTGTATTCTTGGGTTGACTACCAATTTTCCTTTTCTTCCCGATTCCACAATTGTTCCTGACAACCAATTTGTAACGTCAAAGAGCAGCTCTCCAGTCAATGAAGGAATCTGTCTGCATTAAAATATTTGTTGGTCTTTTTTTCTTTTTTTTTTAATGTGCTCCTTTTCAAACTTACTATTGCATAAAACTTAAAATTTCAAAAGCATCATTATAAAGACTGCACAACAATGCATGGCCATAGATGACTACAATGCAAACCACTATTAAAGTGATTTCTGTTCCAAAATTGATAAAAACGTGATGTGCACATTCATGGCCAAGAAACGCAAACATGGCCATCGCTTGTGGTACAGCAATGCAAAAGACAAGAGAAATTAAAATAAAAAATATGGACAAATAGCACACCCTGAACTAGTTGCCAGCCAATCGCAGGGCACACATACTCAAACACCCGTTCATGCTCACAGTGACTCAACTCAGCTCAACTCAACTGTATTTATAGAGCATTTTATAACAACCACCGCTGTATACTAAGTGCTGTATGTGGAGCAAATATCAGATATACAACAAAAAACAATACATTAATAACAGAGACAGTACAGTAGAAAGCACAAAAACAGTAAAACTAAGAACAAGTCTGAGTCATGCTGAGACAAAAGCCAAAGAATACAAATGAGTTTTGAGATGAGTTTTAAATATGGGCAGCGACACATACAGGGACAAACTGGATTGATCAATTAACCTACTACGTGTGTTTTTGGATCGTGAGAGGAAACCGGAGTACCCGGAGAAAACCCACAGGGAGAACATGCAAACTCCACACAGGAAAGACCGAGCTGGAATCGAACCTTTGGCCTCTGAACTGTGAAGCAGATGTTCTAACCAGATGACCACTGTGCTGCCTAGAGTCATTGTAAAAAAACTAAAAAATAAAAAAATAGATAATAGAATTGGAATGTATACCATGGGACCCCAACCCCTTTTTGTGTCACTCACCAGTTGACACAACTACACTACCCACAACCATTTTTTTTTGTCATCGCTTTTCATCACAATGGTCCATCGCAATGGTCTGACAACAAAGATAATTATACAGTACTCAAACATTTTATTAAAATGTTTTTTTCATTCCTTTCAAACAATTTTATTCAATAGTACAACAAATGTAGAACAAGATGCAAACAGAATACTATTTAAGATATGATACTACACAGGACGTTAGCGTCATCGCTACTTGCCACATCGCGCTGGAGCTATCACCAGGGGAGGAACATTCTCTTGTCAGAATCACCTCACCTTTGGATCTCATGGCTGCCCATCAGCTGCGCGTTTTGGTTGTTTCGTCAATTTGTGACAATTACTGTTTGTGTACTGCTTCATCTTCCATTTTCTGGCAGATTCGATTTATTTCAAATTGCAAACCGATGTTAGAATGGGGACTCCAATTAGCTGGAGTCACACACATTTCCGTCACGTCTGATGGCGTAGATATGCTCACAGCTCGCTGCTGGTCACGTAATATTACAAACCTCGATCCCGTACTGGGCTTTATGAAACTATTTTCAAAGTTACAAAATGAAACACAAAACATAATTAAAGCACTGTTGCTAAAAAAAAAAAAAAAAAAAAAAAAAAAAAACCCCCAAAAAAAAAAACCCCG
>CAAKHF010024536.1:0-11181 GCA_901007745.1 Hippocampus kuda | reverse complement strand
AATTTTCACAAAAGCCGACAGTTCGCCTTATAATCCGATGCATCTTATATATGGATCAATATTCTGTTATCTGTAGACGTAGTGCTTTAAATGTTCTGTAAGGCGCTTTGATAGAGCTGCAGCGGTTGTGAAAGCTCTATTTAAATAAAGCTGTATTGTATTGTCACTCTAAATTGTCCCTAGGTGTGAGTGTGAGCGTGCATGGTTGTTTGTCTCTGTGTGCCCTGCAATTGGCTGGCAACCAATTCGGGGTGTCCCCCGCCTACTGCCCGAAGACGGCTGGGATAGGCTCCAGCACCCCCCGCGACCCTAGTGAGGATGAAGCGGTTCGGAAGATGAATGAATGAATGAATGTATTGTATTGTATTGTATTGTATTGTATTGTATTGTATTGTATTGTATTGTATTGTATTGTATTGTATTCCCTTTAGTGTAACTCCATCTAGTGGATGCATAACACAACCACAGCTTCTGTAGCTTCTATTTCATGCACTTTATACTTCGAAGCGCCTTAGAGTGCTGAAAATACGGTAATCAAATAAATATTTTCAAACTACGGTATGTCAAGAAGTAAACAGAAGAAAAACATATCAATGCAGGTGAAGATTAACACATCCATTCCACGAACGTTGGTTGACCTTAACGTGAAATGAGACCAAAGGTTAAGCTTGCGGGACATCACAGGTTGAAACATAAATCAGGGTTGACCTTTCAAAATGGAGCTGTGACAAACTGAATTGAACAGAGCTGAATTGGAGTAAACATCGGTCAATTCATTCTTGATGTAAGCATATCTGAGCAAAGCTGCAAGAAAACCTATTAATCACTTTCACGTGCACTTTCCGTGCCCTATGATGGCTTCTACAGTGGTCATACTGTACGTCGATCACACTGTTGTGACAGGTATAGCATGCATGCTTCTCATAGGGAAGCTTTTAACCGAGCAATGTTTGTTGATGCATCTAAGTGTTTTTTTGCAATAATGTAACAAGGCATGTGTTTGAAATGTGTGGTCCTCAGCCTTCACACAAACATTGATATTCAGGATTTTATTTTGCTCTGAGCTTGTATTTTTTTCCGACTGAAAACAAGGATTGCTTTCATGCAACAGTGTACCAAATAAATGTTATTTATTTTTATATAACCGCACAAAATGATGTATAGTCATCATCATAGCATTTAACTTGTTTTTATATAAGGTGAATGTCAAGTGCGAAAAGTAGACTCAAATGCACAACTTTTCCTTTGTTTAAAAAAATAAACCCAAATGGTCACTCTCATGAGACAATTTAAAGCAGTTCATTTGATTCATCTGCTGCTTCTCATGTGATACAGCGATTTTGGATACGGATAAGATGCACCTTAATCGGTGAATCTCAGATGAGTTTCTTTGCCTCTGCTCAATTTTCCATCCATCAAAAGTCGATAAGATCCTAAGAGGCCATTTGGAAGTCGCGAAGTAAGCAGCGATGAATAAAAAACATTGCAGTGCAGCAATATGAGAGAGCGGCTCAAGTGAGCACAGAAAATGAAACACAGAAAATGGCACAGCCTACTTCCTGGTGCTTGCCGTTTGAATTTCAATCAAATTACCGTCTCTTCAACTCAAAGTGACCTGTCTCGCTTCATTTCAACTGAAATGCTGAGGAGGTTGAAGGCATAATTATCAAAGCAGAGATCTCTCTCTCTCAAGGGGCTGTCCTGTTGATCGCAGCCAGGTCATTGAAAAATAAAACCATCTGTAGGACCACAGAATGGTGGCAAAAAAACAATAGAAAAACAATTCATTCCAAGCAGGATATGGTATATGGTCAGACTTTTATATAAAGCTGTGGACAAATAATGTTGCAGGAAACAGCCTATTAGAATTTAACCATTAGCATCCTTCTTCCAACAAAGGCTTGACTTGATATTCCGGAAAAATGCAACTACCGTCACGTGCTTTTCTTTTGATTTCGTAATAATGAGCACATTAGTGATGTGTTCTTGTCGGCATTAGAAATTTACTTCATAAGAGTCCCTGCTAAAGAAGCAGGAGCAGTTGCATGGACTATGGACTTTAGCGCGCCCCTCCGCAGCAGACCAGCTGCATGTGGATCTTTATGAAATGTTTAGCTGCTGTGCTTTTAATAAAACTCTCGCCGTGCATACGCGGGAGACAAACAAGGCACTGTACTGTCAGACAGCAAAAATGGAGCTCCTTGGAGAGCCGTGCAAGCACCACTGTCACTGATAAAAATAGTGTGACCACTATCATTTTGGCTTCACAACTTACTTACACTGATTGACGAGAGTAAAAAGAAAACATTGATGATTATACCTTGGATTTGTTGTGCTGGGTTCCCAGACTTTCTTTTTTGTACCTCCTGTGTGCAAGGTTTGTTTACAAACGTATCCTATCATTAAATATATCAGTATAATTAAAAGGCAAATACTTCATTGTTGTATGTTCCTTTTCATGATAACGATTAATGATTTTCATGTCAGTCCATGGCGTGTTGGTCTCCCCCACACTGGTGAGTTTCACCGCGTCCATTAGAGCGCTATCAGCATTGATCAGTTATGTGAATGATTCACTCCTTGCAAAAATGATGACCTGCTGGCATGGCGCGACTGGGCCGTGTTACAGTGCAGTGATCAATGCCCTTGCTATTGAATACTTGCAGTGAAGCTCATTAGTAAAAAAAAAAAAAAAAAAAAATCTATCAATGTAAAACTATTCACAGAGATCAGTTCTGCTAGATTCACCTTCCATATTGTGTGGCAAGAACCTATTTAGGATGTATAACCTTTAATATAATGCAGAACTTTCAAATCCACACATCTCTAAAACGTATCTGCAGAGCCATTTCGTGATGAGACGCTAAAGATATCTTCCCATTTCTTATGGGAACTTGTCTTGCCCTAATTGTGTTCTCATCATCTGATTAGAGGTGATTAGATTTCCCCATCCTTGTGCTGGGACTCTTGTAAGAGTTGCAGGGAGAGATATTTCAAAGGAACCAGTGGGACTCAATTCAGACCTGTCTTTAGGCTCTGTTCACACTCATCAGGCTTGGGTCATTTTACAACAAACTCCAGTGTGATTGCTCTGGTGAAGTGTGAAAACTACCATGCGAATCCGTGTGGGTAGCATGCAAGCGAACTCTGGTATGGTTCACTTCATGTCATCCCAGTGCAGAGTGAACACGAAACGTAATTGAAAACACGCCATTGTGCATTGTTGCTCAAACGTTAAAGGTTTTATCCGGGTACGAGAATTCACAAAAAAAAATAAATAAATAAATATATATATATATATATATATATATATATATATATATATATATATATATATATATATATATATAATTCATTTAAACTGCAAATGGACTGTATAGATGTGCTCTCCGCGGTTCAAAAAGCTCACTTACTGATGCAAAGAATGAAAATGGCTAATTCACTATTCATCCATCCAGTTTCTAATCCGCTCATCCTGACGCGGGTGTGCTGGAGCCTATCCCAGCTGTCTTAGGGTGGTAGGCGGGGTACACCCTGAAGTGGTTGCCGGCCAATCGCACGGCACACACAGATGTCACAATCACACTGAGAGATAATTTAGAGGGTTCCATTAACCTGCAATGCATAATTTTGGAGTGTGGGAGAAAACCGAAGTACCCGGAGAAAACCCACGCAGGTGCAGGGAGAACATGCAAACTCTACACAGGAAGGCCGGAGCTGGAATCGAACCCTGCACCTCTGCACTGTGAGGCGGATTTGCAAACCAGTCGCCCACCGGACCTCCGATCATTCACTATTGTGGAATGAAAAGCAACTACTGCTCAAGGAAATGAGGCTAAATTTGCAATCTTCAATTGTGAGATGGAGCGTGCATCCCCGAACGCAATTTTCTAATTTTTTAAGATCATTTTATTTTCAATAATGGACGTGCGGTGTAACGGATTGTTATCAACTGCTCACACCAACACTTCTTTCAAATCGTCAATCCGTAAATATACACACTATTTTAATATTACTAATCACAACAATACTCAAAGTAAGGCCCAGCTTTGCATATACCATATTAATTATTTTAAATGGCACCCTCGTGCAGCATATGCGAGGGTTGCGTCGAGATTATCAGGCACCTGAGTCCACTAATTGCTTGCAGGTGAATGTTCTAATTGAGCCACAGCAGTCCTAAGGCTATTTTCATTAAATCATTGCGCTCATGAAGGCAGTATGCCGACCAATATGAGCAACGGAATGATTTATCAAACATGACCAAGCCTCATTCCAGTTCTCCTCACTTCTCCAACATTTTAGTGTGGAATGTGGATACATGAACACAGATTTCCACACGGGTGCAAATCCTCAGCCGCCTGCTTGAATTAATATGTAAAGATGAATATTTTTCATAATGCTGGTTGGTTGAAAATATTCTCCACTGCGACCTTGCGGCAAGGATTCAATTTTCAATCTGTTGCTAATCTGTCGTTATTCCCTTGGTTCATTACACTTGACATTTTAGGTTATGTGTCAAACAACCAATAAATCAAAATTCAGTTGTGGAGCTCACTGGGCTGTTTTAATAATGGTTACGTTTCTGCATCGCTGTCACCAACGCCACTTTTAGATCCCATGCATTGGATTAAGAAAAAAAAAAAAAAGAATGTAATGAATAACAGCAAAGACTCTTCCCTGATGAAATATCTTGCAAGAGCTTGCACACGCTCAAGTCATGTCTGAAATGTGATATTGATGGAATTTAGTGCCATTGATTTTTGGGCAATGAACTGGGATTTGATACGAAGTTTTCTGAGGTTCTTTCTGCAGTTTCCCAAAAGAGAATAAACTTGGCAATCGTGCAGTGGGACTTAAACACTGAAAATAACTTGAACATTATGAAGGCCTCTGGCACTCTCAGAAGTGCATACAACCTGATCCAGTCTTTTAAAGGTACGGGCCGAAAATAATGTTCCACTTTTGTTTCACATGCAGCTCCTGCTGGGCAGTATTTGTGCTTGCATGTTTTCTTGTGCAGAGCGAGGTTGAGATTTGCGTAATGTGCAGGGCCACAAGCAGAGAGCAGACAGGCTATACCCTTTCAAGACAGACAATGTGAGTCAGCTATTTGACTTCATCAAACAGGACTTGACAATAAGCCTCTTGCATATGAGGGCTCTGAGGTTTTATTTCAGCGTTTTGCGTCTTTTTCATTTCCCAAAGCGGCTGACCAAAGTTGCTGACGTTGTTTTACCATCCAGTCCCTCTCAGTGGCATTCATATGCCATTCTATCCATTGCGCTTTGCCTCTCATGGCATCCCAAGTGTGACAACTGCTCTCATGTTTGAGGACTCACATTTATGGCGATGGCAAAGGAACCCGACTGGAGGAGCATGTGTACGCATGTGAAGTCTTTCACAGTCAGTCATCCGCTTTGCACATCCACAATATGGAGAGCCTAGCCAAAACACCGAGAGGAAGTGAAGAGTTGGCGTTCTCTGGTGGATCTTTGCCTGGGTTGTGCTCAAGGCTTTCAAGTTCTTTCACGCATAACTTATTCAGTTATGCTTACTGCGACAGGACACAGTCATGCTAGAAACAAATCAACAACCTCTCCAAACTTAATTTGGTTGAACAAAATATTACTAGGTCTCAATAAAAGCTGCAGTGGTTTGAAATAATTAAACTGGGCTTCAAACTATTATTTATTATTGTAGAATTTCAGTTAAATAATTGAGTGTTAGCTTGTGTGTGGAACTTTTTGCATGTTATTTCCCCTCTCTGTTTAGATCATTGATAGCGATCTCAAACATTTTTGACAAATAGTTTCCCGGCCAGGTGAGCCTAATTAAAAGGAAATTGCTTCAGGAGGTTGTCACGCATTGTAAACTGAGTCACGGTTCTCATGTCGTACTGGTATGTTGAATGACCTTTCTGCTGATGAAAACGTGAAATCGTCCAATAACTTGCCAAAGGAATGTAAACACTTCAAGAACACATCACCGCTGTCATGCTACACAACGCCCTCTCCAAAATAGGTGGACTGTCTGACTGACCATTATCTTTCAAAGAATAACCATCACTTCTGAAGTCAAATAAATTGGTTGCAAGACAGCGCACTATCCCACATTGTTTTTGAAGCATTAGCTGCTATTGGTATAGGGGGTTTAAAGATGTGGCCACCATTGTCCCCTGATCGAAACCCTATCGAGAACCCATGGAACACCTTGAATAGGAAGATCCGTCACACCTACCATAGCTTTAAACAAATTTAGATTTGTGAAAACAAACCTTTTTATCTACATTGTAAACAAAATAATGGCAAGCATAAAAAGTACAAAAAAAAAAAACAACTCACATATTGTAGTGCTTTGGTAAATGCATATGCCTTTAAGAGGCGGGGCATGATAAAGTGGTGTATGGCATTGAGTGAGAGTTGTGGCCACCCGCAGCATCTGTGTGAGTGTGCTCATTGCGTTTCTGTTTTACTGTTTTCCTGGTGTTTAATATGCGATTGCAAAATGTATTGCCCCCCCCCCTTGTTTCCCCAGATGCAAGGACAAGTATACTGTAAAAGAACACAACATAGCGGAGGCGCAAACGATGGGCCGCAATATGAAAGTCCATATCCCACTGAGTGGTGAAGTTTTGGGAGTGTTTGCGAACGTAGTTAATTTTTTGTCAGGGTTCATTCACGTTCGCAAGCCTTCGCAATGACGTTTGCCAGACATTCGCAAACAGTTTTAACGGCCGCAAACAGTTTTTCTTGTTACCCGCTCAGTGGGACACGGGCTTAATGTGCAAAGGCTATTAAGAAAAAGAAGAACTGCATTTGTGTCATTATGTAACATTACTTATGATGACTAATGTATATTCATAATCATCATCAGCTGTCACTTTGGGCTTTGCCTCAGTATGCTGTATTTGTAAAATTTTCCTTGCATGTTTTTGCTGTTGGGATAGGACTGGCTGTTTTATTTTTGCCCGCATGCTACAGCGAAACTGAGTTAATCTATTTTTGATGGAGTCGATCAATCGTCAAGCAAGCATGTTAAAGATTTTCCTCCAAAGGCGAGAGAAGCGGTGGGAGTTTCAAAAAAAAAAAAAAAAAAAAAGGGAAGCCAAAAGGGGCAAAACACAAAATAGAAACATTTGACAGCAATCCAGAGCGGATTGCTGTGGGGGGGATTCCACATAAACATTTAACACAGAGTGTAAGGAGCAAGTTTACCTCTGTGACATGATCTTGTATGCTTCCGGAAGATAGCAGTTGATGTTCTCCATCTGAAAAGGGTCGGCGTCGCAGATCTTGTCATCTGTTCGCCCGTAGTTGGCGCTTTCGATTGTTATGACATCACTTCCTGGACAGCGCAGATCGATGGGGTAACCCTCACAAGACAGCTCTCTCCGTACTAAGCCAAATGGCAGGGCAGCCCGACTGAACCCTGAGGGAGCGGAAAGAGAGCTTTATCAGCGGGAATCAATGTGGAGCGGGAGCGGACCGACATTGAGAAACACCATACAATATGGAAGAGATGGATGTGAACATAGAAAACATCGTTGAACCATTTACTTGTTTTATGATGAAATGTGTAGGCTAAAAAGTCATACGACTTCCTCCAATACGGTCAATGAACAAATACATACAAAGAGCACAACGGCACAGCCTTAGAATTTTATTTATTTATTTTTTCCAACACAGTGTCTGATAGCTGTCGGATGTCCTTTGTTTCAGTGAAATACAAAAAAAACTTGCATTTTTCAAAGATAAAATACAATTAAAACTAAAAACTCAATTAAACTGTATGCAAATGCATTTAATTTGCTTTGCAGGAAGGAGTATCACAACACTATGAGTGTAGTTGTAAGAGTATGGGCGGGGAGTTAACAAAAATTCAAATCAATATCAAGCAATAAAAAGCCCAGCTGAAAAGGAACATGAAAAAAAGAAAGCGATCCCAAATACAGAACATTTTTAGTTACTCATGCCATGTCGTCAAGTATTACAGCTCACTGATATAAAGCTTAACCAAATTGCCAGCTGCTCCTCTATTCAAAACCACAAGCAGCACTGAATCATAATATCCCATTTTGGAGCATCTGTTACCTTTTTCGGTCCCTCAAATGCCAGTGTGCCAGCTATATTAGAGCTGGAGGCTCTTGACTGAGGTTTTTGTGGCTGGATTACTTGCCCTTATTTTGCTGTATTTCATTGGCACCTGTACAAATGAGGTCAATCTATACTTGCATTTGCTTGTGTTTACAACAGTTTGTGTGGCAGCAGTTGCCTTAACGACTGAATTTCGGACTGCTAGAACTGCTTGGAATGGCTCCGTTTATTTTACCCTATTGGCTACTTCATCAATCTGTCATGCTCTTGTTTCTGTTTGTCCCCAGTAGGTGGCATATGCTTCGTTACCAACTGCCTTTAAAGACTGCCATGCCAACGGCAGGTTGTCGGATTATCAAGCCTTTCTTACGGCTTTGTGTCCAAGTGTTTAAATTGTCTTGCCGCTCTCAATTTTTGCCTTATAGTTTTGTCACGTAGTTCATATTGTTTCTCCTAAGTATTTTTTCATGACTGTGTAGTCTCGGTTTTGTATTCTCGTGTTTTGGATTCTCTTGTCCGATTAGTTGACAAGCAATTTACGTTTTCTCATTCTTTGCTTTTTACAAGTGCTTTTGGGTTGTTCTGAATTCTGCTGGTTCTTTGTTACCAGCATCCAGAGTGGTATTTTGTCAGGCTTGAGTTTTGTTAATAGACCTTGTTTGTACCTAGATGTTATCCTTGTCTACGTTTGTGGGATCCACCACTTTCCGGATTGTTCAATTAAGTGCAAATACAATTATCTTTGTCTGATTAAATGCTATACTATAATGGGAAGGGGATTAAGCTGCTGAATTGTGGCCCTCACCCGAAAATGCTACCGTGGTCTTTTACAAAGGAAGATAAATGTCACTTGATATAACCTGATCCTCCATTTGTGCACCAATCAGGTGAAAGCTCTTCTTCTAAAGGTGCTTAGTGTAGTGTAGAGCTCAGAGTAAACAAAGGATAGATTTGTATGGAGTGGGGCAGCTGCCACAGCCTCGCTAACCTCTGTATAAGACTTCATTTGTTTTGGGGCATCCAATCAAGGAAGGATCTTTTCTTCCTCTTCTGGCTCTCTAAAGGAAATCGTGTGTAATGCGACCCAAAGCTATGGACCATTGATACAATTCAGACATATTTCCTTTTTTTTTTTTTTTTTATAACCCCTTTTCTCACCTGAGTCAATCAAGAAACACTTCAGGTGTACATGTTGGCTTGTGACAAACTCATGTGATGGGGTGGAAAAGTGAAAACAAGGCATGTTAGGAACAGCTGTTGACAGCCAATCTTGACTTCACACCAGCATGGTTAAAAGCAAACGGTAAACTGTGTCAAAGTAATGTACAACATCAGTCAATGCCACATTGCCACATCTTATTCACAAACACTAACCGAAATGATGGCATCATGTTTGCTTCTATCTCTATCACGATGTAAAAGCTTGACTTGAAAGATTGTTTTGCTTTTTACCCAGTGAATATGCATGCACTATACTGTATGGTTGTTACACATCCTACTTTCTCTTACTGTGTCTAATTTCTCTTTGTGGTCATTCGGTGCAAGTGATTAAGGTTTTTTTTTTGCACATGTGCAAGAACCTTTGAGATAGATCTCAAGCTTGGCAGCCAAACCCACTGGTGCACGGTGTGAAGCGATTGCTGGTAAAATACTTAAGTCACTGGAGAGCCTTTGAAAATTCTGTTTCTGGTTTTATTATTTCGGACTGATGTAGTCATTGTTCATAAGTAGGAAAACAGACTGGAGCTACACACTGACACCTATGAGCGGTATACTGCTTTCACTCATGTATTCCGGGAATGATGATGTATTTCCGACCACGCAGATGACAGGCCCTGTAATAATGCTTGATTATTGAGTCAAAATCCAGACATCGGATGAAATGGTATGTCCCAGAAATGCACTTAATTCTTCAACTGTCTCATTGCATTATTGTCCAGAAATTGCTCTCCATTGATCAGACCCATTGCTGTACTACTTTCCCAGCCTACTGTCAGATGGTACATGTGCGGACCAGGAACTCACAATAACACTAGCATGGCACTCAGTTGTGTGCAGAACAATTTGAATCAAATCTGAGGCTTCCTTGGACCATGGTGAACAACATCAGACATTCACATAACCATGTATCACACGTGTCCAAAAGCTGAGAACAGAAGTCACCTAATTATGTCATTAAAAAAATTCTAACCATATATGAAAAAAAAAAAAAAAATCAAGCGGTACATGAAATGAAGAGTGACACAAGAGACACTTTTCATCAGCAATATGTGAGCACAAAAAATGGTAGAAAAGGTCAACTATATTAAATGTTACAAAATGTTATTCTCATTACTGTAAGTCTTGAAGTACTTCACTCGTTCGACAAAAATCATCAAGGATTTTAAGAACTTTACCTATCCCAGTATATATGAGAATTTACTCAAACTCACACTCTTTAGACGATGCTGAAATTAATATTCAGTCTTTGGTGGTACGTATTAGAAAGCTAACCTACAGTGTTATATCACTGTAATAGATTTTAAAATCAGGACGAAGTGTCTTATATAAGATAATTCACATTTTGTCTTGTTGTTTGCCTCGGGCATTGAAATGACTAGCTACGGCCCTGGACTGAGCCATCCAAGTGTGTTCATTCGCGCTTGCGCATTGATGATACGAGAGAGTGCTGAGCTCCAAGAATTCAAGTGAATTGCACCGCATGTTGGCCATCGACACTTCAGAGGTATGTCACGGCAATATGCTCCTATTGTGCAAAGAAATTCTCACTCAAGCATCTGGGTTATTTTCCCTGGTTGGCTGCGATGGGACTGGTGAAGTGATGAGTGGATAGCACGAATGCTGAACAATGTGCATCTCCGATTCACATGTCCAACACATTGCAACAGTTTCAGTTTGTTTTCGAGCTGCAATTTCACCCGTGTGTTTGTTTTTTTTTATGTAAATATCCTGAACAAAAAGCATTACAGGCGTATACTGCAACTGTCACCATGGAAATTAACAAGCCACAACTCAACAGTAGGCATATAATTAACAGAGACCAAGCCCTCCGCAGCAGTAACGTTATATTATGTATATCAATATT
>CAAKHF010024535.1:0-17422 GCA_901007745.1 Hippocampus kuda | reverse complement strand
TAAAACTTTTGGTAGCGGACAGCATGAAGCCAAATAAATTCAGGCGTCACTTAAAGACATTACACCCCAATCACGCTGATAAGCTGCTTGAGTTTTTTTTCAGCGAAAACGTGCCGAATATTGCCAACAATCCTGCCGCTTTGTGACTGCTACTTCAGTATAATAATACAGGTCCCGGCTACACATTGAGCAGGAGCCGAGAGTTGCTGTGTCCTGCTTCAAACCTCGCTTCTAAAAGCTGTGCATTGCAAAATGTGCTCATTGTAGTCATTAATCCAGACATCATCTTTGATTTAAAAAAAAAAAAAAAGCACAAATTTTTTTATATATTTTTGTTTTGCTGGCTAAAGTTTTTTTTTTTAAATATTGTGCTCTGAGATAATTTTGGTGATTAGTTTATTAGTTATTGAGTTTGTCATTTTATTTTTCAGTATCGTATGGTTTGACATGGTCAGTCAAAAAATATTTATTGTTCAATTAAGGATTCAATGTTACTTTTGAATTTCAGATGCATTTTAAATCTTTTCTGTTCCAGTTACTAAAGCTATTCTTTGTTGTAAGTTGGTCCATAAAGTTGGTCCATATTTCTTTTTTTATTCTCTTATACGTTAATAAGCATACAGTGTTATGCAAAGGTGTATAGACAATTCTATAGACAAATGATACTACTTTTATAGCCGTGCGGGGGGGGGCGGGGCGCGAGATGTTTTCCTCTTCCTTGGGGGGGCATGACAGAAAATAATTGAGAACCACTGGATTAGCAGAAGTGGAGATTCGAAGCTGAAATCGGGTCCATTATCCTGTCGTGTGGACCGAGCTTAACCTTTCTCTTCATGGCGGCTTTTGAAAAAGCCATGACGAGGACTGGGTGACAGAATATATTTTCCTTCTACTTGGTGTCATTTCAGAATTATAATTAGCCAAATGTTGTCACGAACATGAGCAATGGCAAGACAAACTCGAGAAAGAACATGCACACGCACAAACGCACGAAATACAAACCACCCAGGGCAGGGGTCGACAATCCAAAATGTTGAAAGAGCCATATTGGACCCAAAAAACAAATAAAAACCAAATATGTCTGGAGCTGCAAAAAATAAATAAGCCTTTTAATGAAGCCAACACATCCTGTATGTATCCATATTAGCTTACTATCAAAATGACCAAGTTGGCTACAAATACACAATGAGCCTTCATGATAATTTTTTTTCCCTGCAGTGCATCCTGTCTAGCAGGGGTGCGCAACCTTTTTTGACCGATATACTCGCTTTTGAGATATACTTTTCGCTCAACCAGCCTCCCGAGATCGACCCGTTAATGCATGCGAGGATACGCACGCACTTACACACGCATGCCATAATGAGCAACAGCCATAACGGCTCCTAAGATGAATGATGCATGGGACGCACTTTTGCAGCATGTTAACTATTGTACCATTTAAAAATGCTTCTCTCAGGCCTCCAGATTCTCATTCTTTACCAGTACCCTCGGTGAACTGGGTATGAAATGCCGGAAGGGTTTTTTGTTTTTAACAACAGTCACCTGCCTGGCATCCAGTCCTGCTAAGAAACGTGTGTCGCAGGCTATGACGCAAATCTTCGTTGACAGAAATGTTGAAACTTAATATTTATTCTACACATTCTTACAGCATTGGAAAACGTTAAGAATGTTTGTGTCATGTTTGTCGTCCTACAGAAACCATATTAAATCAAAAAATGTATTTCCCGCCGCCATCTTTTTCCATTTTCAAACATTTTTGAAAAAGCTCCAGGGAGCCACTAGGGCGGCGCTGAAGACCCCCGACCCAGGGCAACAACATGGCCAAAAGGGTGGTGGACGCATCAACATTTACTGTTGATGTCGAACAAGGGGCTGCAAAACATCACGAGGCATAAACGACCTGTGCGGCGCAACATTGAGACCTCTGATTTAGCATATGTAACACAAAATGACAGACATTAAAATGTCGAATCAGTACCTGCATGCATTACTGGCTCAAATTTTCAACCCATCCTTCTCAAACATCCGGGGAGGTATTGCTTGTATATAAATAAATAAATCAATATAATATCCTCTATCTGGCACAACTGCTGTCAAGCAGAGGCGAGTGCCAGGTTTTAAACTTCAGACTTCTGTTCCGACAACTTCCCTGAGGGTAACTTGAGAAAGAAAGTGGTGTCCCACTGCTGTTACAGTTCCAATAGGTAGATCTTGACACCCCACTCGCAAAATGACAGGCAAGAGTAATGTAATGTTTAAAAAATGGAAAATGGAATATGAGATGGTGTTTCAGCTTGAGTGAACTACTTCTTAGAGAAGACCAACATCAAATATCTCTCGCCTTTTCTTTCACTTCGACACTTGAAATCTGAGCAGAACATTCTGTCGTCTCTGCTCCCCGTCTCTGGAACTCACTACCAATCCAACACAGAAACATAGTTTGTTTCACCCACTTCAAATCACAATAAGAACACACCTGTTTAAAACTGCCGACTCAATACGATGACTTTTGCTTTGCCTGTACTGTACTGTATTTAACCTCCGAAGACCCGAACTCTTGCAAGGCATGCATTTTTATTTTATTTTTATTTTCTCTTTGATATTTAGGCTAATTGGGACCTGATGAGTGTAAAAACAAAGAATTATCTTTTTACATGATGTAACGTCCTCGTAAGTGGACGCCAGGCCCTTGTAGTCCAAAATTTAACATTGTAGTCTTGACAACCAAAAACGTCATGTCCACACATGTGGATGCCAGGTCCCAGGAGGTTAATTTTGAATTGACTTATCTCATTGTACTTCTCATTGTTGTTTTATTGAATGGGTCCTTGAGTGCAAAGAAAGGTGCCTCTAAATAAAATGTATGAGTATAATGAACATTTGGTTAAGTGCCCAATGCACACAGATGTCAGTATTCTGTAAAGCAAGTACAATTCTTGCAACAATATCATGTTGTGCATACTAACCCGATTAACCACCTCCAGATGGATATGTAGTATTGCAGAAATAGTGTTCCCTGTCTTTGATGTGCTATAACTCCGGTGTTAGCCAGCTATGAGCCTCAGAATCGCAACCAGGTAAGTAAAATATGTATGAAGTTTGGCAAGAAACAACCAGGCAAAAAAGAGAAAGAAGTCCTAAAGCAGTTGGTCAACCGCAGAGATGACAACCTATTGAAATTTACTTCCAGAACATGGAAAATTTGATTTTTAAAAATGTGCTAACCATTGTTTTACGCAACCTAAGTATTGTTGTGTATTGATAAATTCTTATTTTAATGTAAGTGGGATTTATTGTGTTCCAATAGAAAAAGATCATTAATAATAAATAATAATACAGTCATACCTCGGTTTTCAACCATATTCCGTTCCAGAACGCTGTTCGAAAACCGAAACCATGCTCTTTTTAAAGAAAAAAAATCTTTATTGAACACGTCTATGGACAATTGAACGCCACACGAGGAAGAGTCACTTCCTCGTGTAAGGATGGCCAGAGGAGTCAAATGACGCATTCAAATGAGCTCAGTTTGTTCGAGAACCGAAATTCAGTCATCATCCGAGGCACAAAAAACTCAAAAATTTTGGTCGAATACCGATTTGGTCGAAAAGAGAAACGTTCGAAAACCGAGGTTTGACTGTAATGGCAATAATAATAATCCTCATAGTAAATCCCTTTTGTGAGCCGTCACCTTACCGTAGTGGAGGGGTTTGTGGATTGTTTGTTATTGAACTTTTGGTTTGTATCGGGATTTTATACATACACACCCTGACACTCGTGTCAATTTTCTGTTGTATTCATAATAGCTATTGCAGTACCTTTTTCTATTTATCAACTTAATTCTGATTTATTATTATATTTAATTAATGTTTAGAATTTATCACCTTAACTCTGATTGATGTAGGTTGTTTGTACTATATCTCAATGATCCTAGGAGCTAAGTTCCAGTTCCTGCATTCCAGAAGTTGTCTGGGGCCTTATGTGTGGCGTTCAATTGTCCATAGACGTGTTCAATAAAGATTTTTTTTTTCTTTAAAAAGAGCATGGTTTCGGTTTTCGAACAGCGTTCTGGAACAGACTGTCAGGCTGCTGAATAAAAAAATGAATAAAACAAATAATAAATTTATTTAAATAATATGACAAAAAAAAAAAAAAACTGTGAATTTGAATAGTACGGGGACTATTGTATTGTATTGTATAATGTTGCACTTAATTGAACTTAATTGCACTTAATTGACCTTATCCATGTTTGTATTTACATTGCACTTAATTGAACTGTGTTTTTTTTTTCTCTTGAACTTTTTCTCTTCTTTCTACCTACAATCTTGCTGCTGAAGGCTGTAAATTTCCCCAGTGTGGGACAAATAAAGGATTATCTTATCTTATCTTATCTTATGGTTGAAAACCGAGGTACACACATGGCTAAAAGGTCCTAGGTGAGGGACGAGCCGAAGTATAGCTCAAAAGACCCCTTATGATGAGTAAAACATATGGAACTCCGTTACCCCTGCCCAGACGCAAGTCGTCAGGGGCCTCCCTCTGGAGCCAGGCCTGGTGGTGGGGCTCGCTGGTGAGCCTAGTGGCCACCCATGGGGCTCGGCTGGGCTCGGCCCCTAAGAGGCAACGTGGGTCCCCCTTTCCATGGGCTCACCACCGATGGCAGGGGCCAAAGGGGTCAGGGGCTAAAGTGAGCTGAGCAGCGGCCAAAGGCAGGGACGTTGGCGGTCAGATCCCCAGCTGCAGAAGCTAGCTCAAGGGACATTGAATGTCACCTCTCTTGCAGGGAAGGAGCCCGAGCTGGTGTGCGAGGCAGAGAATATTTGACTTGACATAGTCGGACCTGCCTCCACACACAGCAAGTGCTCTGGTACCAGTTCTCACGAAAGAGGTTGGACTCTCTTCCACTCTGTAGTTGCCCACGGTGAGAGGCGCAGAGCAGGTGTGGGCTTACTCATCGTCCCCACCAGCTCAGTGCCTGTACATTGGGGTTCACTCCGGGGGATGGTTCCTGATTGTTGTTTGTGTCTATGCACCAACAGCAGTTCAGAGTACCCACCCTTTTTGAGTCCTTGGAGGGTGTGCTAGAGAGCACTCCCTCTATGGATTCCCTCATTCTGCTGGGGGACTTCAATGCTCACGTGGGCAATGACAGTGAGAGCTAAAGGGACATTAAAAATGTCACCCACCATTATCCATGCTTTACCGGGCCGTAGCCGTTTGGCATATTCAAACAAATGTGGCGATTGTTATGCTATGATGAATAAAGTTGCTGTTCGCACATAGTTGTTGTCTAAAAAATATTGGACATAATCTGACGAAGTAGCTTCACTTCGTGTCTCTGCCTTTGTTTCTCGCTGATGATATGAATCTATTAAGATTAACAGCAATCGGGGTGGAGTCAAGTTATTAGCTTTCAGCTGAATTTGGATGTTTGCGAACCTGTTTTTTTTAAATTGAGAAAATATATACAACACAACAATCAGACAATCCAATTAATATCTTTTAAATGCATACATAACAGTTTAACAAAATAAATTCTATATTAACTAAAATTATAATAGTTATAATAAAGAAAATAAATAAAAATAAATCTTTCAAAATTGTGATATCCTTGAGTTAATCTTTCAACATTTCTGAATGTATAGCATTTATTGATCTACATTTTTATGAGAACAAGAGACTTAAAAATCGACCTAAAAAATATTGTTAAAATATATTCATTTATTTTTTGTTGTATTGTTACCTTCATGTTCAAGTCTGAAATTTTATTTTATCAGTGTCTACAGACAAGCTTTTCATTGAGCATACATCTCTTTTTTTATCCCATGTAAGGGGCTCCAACTTTTTTTTTTGTACTCGGACCACAGGAGCCCCTAATTTGAAATGTTAGGGGTCCAAGTATAAAATGTAGGAGCACAAACTGTAAATTAAGATGCAAAGTAAATCTTAATTTCTTAATTCATTGCACGTGTTTGCTGTACATTACTCATAAATGGACTTAAGTGTAGAGCAGAAGAGTGTGACACCTCTGGTTAGAGGGGAGGAGGGGATGGATGGATGGATCATTACATTGGAATTTTCATCTACATTTGGAAGAGTCCTGATCCAATCTGTGGCGATCCAATTCCAGGAGTGTGTGTTTGTTACGGATGTCCAAAGTTTGCCATTTGAGAGCAGAAAAAGATTGGAATCATGTCACTTGAATATTTAGAGTTTGTAGCGCCACCTGTTGCTTTGACATGTACTTGGCTGCCTGAAATCTGTTTTCATATAAAATGAGGTTTTAATTTCGTGGATGGTGCTCTCCTTGAGAATTTTAGAAGAGAATAATTTACAACAAGGTGACTTGACACTGGTGAAATATAAGCAGGAATCGCATTTGTTCAAAGCAGAAGCTAAGCCTCGGGGTATGAAAATTCACAATTGGCTGCAGTCTTTGTGAAAACAATTTGACTCAGCAGAGACGTACTTGGAGCAAAGGGGAATTCATCTCATATTTTCACGATTTACCGACAACGTTCTCAATTTCTATTTCTTAATTCAGGTTCGTATCGAAACTATTAAAAGTAGAATTAAAATCTTCGTGGTCATTGCAACGTTGTCGACGGTGGCTGTGCTCACGGCATCTTTTCAGCAACTTATTACGACATTACGGCTTTCCTGAATTAAGTCCATGAACATTACACCTTAGCTCGTGGCCTTCTTACGTTCACCTGTTGTGCTTCCCCAAGGGAGAAAGTGTAAATAAACTCCAGCGTGTTCAGAAAAAAACGTTCACGTTCAAACAGGTTTGTTAGAAAGAGTCGAATTGCCTGGGGAAATTGCAGTCAGGTGCGAAATTCAAAGGAAGGTTCTTCATGGGCATTAAGTCTTGCTCAGCTACTTACCGCGGGGCTCATTTCAGTAAGTCAACGGGCTGTCGGTACTGCTCAGTCTTTATTCCACGCTGTCTCACAAATAATTTCCCCCAAGTAATGGCACAAGTTGTCTTGAATGCCGAAACGCAAGTGCTGTTGTTGAGTACGCTGTTTGCTCCTTATATGACAGCTGCCCGACTGTGACTGCTTCACTGAATTGAATAGCGGCATAAAGTCATTTGCTCTGAGTAATCATAAGCTTCCGTCTTGCCTTTCAACATAAAACAAATCAATAACTGCTTTATCAGCATTTATAAACGCCGATGACTGTGATTCATTTTACAAAAAATTCATCACATTAAAATATCACTCATTATGGTTTGCATGAGTGCAAAAACTGGCTTCACAATAGGTTTGCTTAACAGGAAACGATATATATTTTCAGGTAATTTGACACACGACGCAAATTTAAAGTATGCCACTCATTGGATACAGCATCATTCAACAACTAAATCGTTCAGTGCAGATTAATCACTTTCCCCCCTTTAGAAGCATGCATCATCATGAGATGTTAGGCTTTAAAATGACAGTATATGTCATCATGATATTAAATTCATTCATTCATTCATGATATGATGTCATGAGGATCCCACCTCATTACAACTCTGATACCACTTTGATTGGCATCGTCCCATAAATAGACACGGAGCCCATTAATCAAGCAAGCATATTTAAATGTGGATATGATTCAACTACAGGCCATTTTGTATTTACCAATACCAATACCAAACATGTTGTCACAAGCAGCCATGTCTGCTTTTAAATATTATTATTTGTTGTGGACACAATAACTGACACTTCAAATTGCCTCCAGCTGATAAACAAAATATATAGTGATGAAAACGAACCAGCCAAAGGAAAATAGCAAAGCATCTGACAGAACTGGATGAATAGGTCAGTAATAAATTTCAATGTAAAAGTGTACTTTGTACTACATTTAAGGTCTTACACAGTTTAATTGTACTATTAAAAATAATATGATGTCTCATTCCGCTATTTACACCAACTTGAAAGAGACCGCATAGCCTGGGATTTTTTTTTATAGTCACCTTTTATTTTACGAGACTGACCGCTGAAAGGTGAGGTTGCCAAGAGTACCACCAGGTATTTGGGGCCCCCATCTATCCATGATCTATATGTCTTGTCCTCATTTGGGTCACAGACAATTTTAGCCTAGCCCTGCTGAGTTTTAGGTGCACTAGACTAGTCACCATTCTATCACAGGGCATGTTTACAAATACAATACAATACAATACAATACAATACAATACAATACAATACAATACAATACATGCTGATTTACATAGCGCTTTCACAACAGCGGCAGCGGGAACAAAGCACTTAACAAAACAGTTAACATAAAGTAAAATAAATAAACACAACACATAACCACTTTCACACTTTTAGATAATTTAGTTCAAGGAGGAGGCCAGATTACCTCAAGAAAACCCAAGCAAGCATGAGGAGACCATGCAAATAGGAGGGTCTATTTAAACCCAGAATTTCATAACTGAGGCAGAAAATGCAGGAAGTACTGCAGTGAAACTAGCTCAGGGAGCTACTCTCAGGTGCAAAGCATATTTTTTTTGTTCAAATGTCATTTGAACATGGTCTCTGTAAAAAAACAAAGCAACCCAACGGCAACACGGTAACTGAGTGCTTATCCCACCTGCTCACAGTTCTCTGGTCAGGGGTTTGAATCTAGACCTCGGTCTTCCTGTTACAAAATGGGTTTGATTCCAGTTCCTGCATTCCTGTCTGGAGTTTGCATTTAAGATATCGTTTATTTGTCCCACACTGGGGAAATTTACAAATTTCTCCCCTTGCCTGCGTGGGTTTTCTCCAGGTACTCCAGTTTCCTCCCACATTCCAATAACACACGTAGCAGGTTAATAAGATAAACCTTTATTCGTCTCACAATGGAGAAATTCCCATTTCACAGCAGCAAAGTTATGAAAGGAAGAAGTAGAACAACAAAATATAGGATGGAACACAATTTAGAGTCTAAATTATGATTGTGAGTGTGGATGGTTTTTCCTCTATGCACATATAGAGGATGTGGATGTTTTTTCCTCTATATGTGCATAGAGGAAAAACCATCCATCCATTTTTTGGATGGATGGAAGTGTGTGTGCGTGTGTGTGTGTGTGTGTGTGTGTGTGTGTGTGTGTGTGTGTGTGTGTGTGTGTGTGTGTGTGTGTGTGTGTGTGTGTGTGTGTGTGTGTGTGTGTGTGTGTGTGTGTGTGTGTGTGTGTGTGTGTGTGTGTGTGTGTGTGTATTGAGTTTTGTTCTGTTGCAATGTTGGTGAAAAAAGCCAGAATCATTTTCAACGAATAAGTGCTTTTGGAGTAATGAAATTCTGAGTAATAACATTTCATCTGTTTGTGAAACCTTCATGCATCCAGTGTACGTTTTTCGATTCACGATGCCCAACATGTTTTGTCCTCTTCTGCCCTCAGGTGGCAAAAAACTGCTGTGACAGACGATCAACATTTGTCCTTATAATAAATATTCCAACTGAAGATTCGGTAGAATGACGCAAGATACATCAGAAAGGAATTGTATATTAAATAGACATATTTTCAAGGATGAAGAATGCCGATCAAGTAAAATTAGTATTGTGTGACATATGACATTGAAATATTGGGATTCGTTAAGAGTGACACGCTGCGCTATGGACGGAGTTTGGAAGGCGCTAAATTGCTCTTCAACACAAATTGTGACGCCGGTTTTCTGGTGACGCCCACATGAGTTCTTGTCTGGTTGACTAAACGAGTCTTTAGTTAACCCATGACGATGTCAAGCAGCCTTTAATTCAAAGAACGGCCCTGTGGCCACACGAGGTCTTCTGATAAAATCGTATTACAATACCACCGTCTGTGCAGCTACCGCATGAAATGTTTACTTTCAACCATCTTGAAATTGGTCAAGTCTTCAAGCACAGGTGCTTGGGACTTGAAAAGACAGCACACGGGAGGAGATTCCCAAAGCGACAATGTATTTACAGAGCAATGTTACAACCCAACAAGGTACGTTTTATTGCAGTGTGTGATTTTTATGATTATTATGTTCATACATGCATAAGTTGGCTATATGGGTTAAAACAGGACTTGCCACTGAAATAAATGCATGGACGTCACCTCATTGAGACAAATGGGAAACCCAAAATACGAATGGAATCCCACGAATACAGCGTGTGTGTGTGCGCGCGTCCGTGTGTAGATAGATCGATAGATTGATTTGTTTTTAGGCCAATTTCTATTTTCCACACAATTCGCATATATTATATATTCCATTATTGTATAAATCTCCATACAAACGCTGTATGAAAAAAGTTTACTTTTAAGTAACATTATTACCGGTGCATTTGGTGACACAAGTCGAGACTACACTATGTAGAATGCGTACATGAAGCCCATAAGTGAGCCAAAGTTTTCAGCGGTGCTTGCATGCATGATGATGTAATTCGGCGTGTCGAATGCAGATTAAGAATGCAGATGATTTTGTTCACAGCAGCCTACATATTTATTTCCCTTACCTTTTAAATTTTTAGATCTCCCCAGCTTCAAGAAACATCAAGGACCACCGGAAGTCAATAAAATGTGCTGACAAAAAACAAATATCACCACCATCGAATCCTCCTCAGATGACTGAATTTGGTTTAATATGTCAAAAGATCAGCTACCCACAAAACCAGATGCACCAAGAAGGCATTTCCAAACCTATCCAGGTATGTTCGAATACGGTGTTGCAGTTTTATCACTATTTTGAAGTTTGTCAAGTTTTATTGTAAATGTTTTCAGTTTCTGTTTCTGTTCAGGCATACAAAACAACCATCAAGAACAAAATCTTCACTTTCAATTTACCAAGTATGACATATGAAAGTAAGAACTTCACGGCACCAGCCTTTCAAATATATATATATTTTTTTCAATGACAAATATGTGAAACAATACAGTATCTCAATCTGTGCACAGGTATACTTAGAGATAACAGACGATATTTGACACCGTATGAGCAAATTGAAATTAAAGAATACAGAAAAGTCTGGTACGTAGGAAAAAAGGACAGTAAAATTCGGGCGCAAACCACTTCTGAGGAGGCCAAGTCATTTGATGATGACCAAGGATTCTACAAATCAGTAAGTGTAGAACTACTTTTTTTTTTTTTCACAAAATGTATATTTTTCCAGAAATGTACTGCTGCCATGCTAGAAAAAGGTTCCCCACCATGTTGTCATATTTTTTATTATTATTATATATCATTTAACGTGATACATTTCATTTTACAATGTTATAACAACAGTAATGCTCAATTTGCGTTTTAGCAATCAAAATTAATACAATGAAGAAAATGAAACCTTTAATGAGTGTAAAAAAAGTCATGTCACAGTCAATGTTCAGGCTTTATTTGATTAAAAAAAAAATAATGTCTTAAAGTTTTACCTTCAAATTATGTTCTTTACTGAGGTAAAGCACTCAATTGTGTTTGGCTGTCCTAATTCAATGAAATTGGATTAATTACATAATATAATCACTTCAGTTTAACTTGAAAGTTGTTCCATTATGTACACCATATTTAGAAAATTCACATGTCACGGTAACCGTGCGACGCACGTCTTGCAAGCAGTATTCCTCTTTGCCGCAAAATTACAGTTATCTGTCTTTTAGCGGGCAGCACTGTGGGTACCTGGTTAGCACATCGGCTTCACAGTGCAGAGGTGCAGGTTTCAATTCCGGTTCCGGCCTTCCTCTGTGGAGTTTGCATGGTCTCCCTGTGCCTGCTTGGCTTCTCACCGGGTACTCTGGTTTCCTCCCACATTCCCCCCCAAAAACATGCATGGCAGGCTATTAGAGCACTCAAAATTGTCCCAACGTGTAAGCGCCGATGGTTGTTTGTTTATGTGTGCCCTGCGATTGGCTGGCAACATGTTAAGGGTGTACCCAGTCTACTGCCCAAAGACAGTTGGGATAGGCTCCAGCACGCCTCTTGTGAGGATAAGCGCATCAGAAAATGGATGGATGGATGGACGTCTGTTAGCACTCTCTACTGGTGAAAAGTTCATACAGCAGCTTATTGTGTATTACCAGCACAGGGTGAAAAGAAAAATAAATTTAAAATAAGCAGTGGTCTATTTTCATTTTTTTAGCCTGGAAGTGGAGATTTGATAACAAAATGATAACATTGTAACATTGTGTGACGATAATGAGATGAGTGGTTTCTCAATAGAAACCACATGAATTCTAGCTTAGTGTATTTTACTATTTTTTTTTTCATATTTCCGCAATCAAACCCGGTTTATAACCGAAGGGCTTTTTCATAACTGGCATTTCCAATGTTTTAGATTCAGGTTTCCTGCGATTTCAATGGAAAGCTTAATGACATTATTAAGACTTGAAAAAAAATTGGCAAAAATGAAGTTTAAATATGGTATACCTGGACGGTCTTGTAATATGACATTTGTCAATTTTTGTCCTTCACTGTTTGTGTCAATAAAATTGAATTGAATTCCCCTGCTACAAGTCTTTTTCTATTGGATCCCAAAAATATCTACATTGGAGTGACCGCCCTAGCTGCACCACTTCACAGGCACTCTTTATAATATGTTTTCTGCACATCTGTAGTGTGTATTGTGAAACACTGCTTGACATATTTTTCATCAATTCATTGCTCAATGACTTTTTCATCAACAGAGGATTGGCGATCACCTGGCGTACCGCTTTGAAATATTGAGGGTGATAGGATCAGGATTTGCTGGAAAAGTCCTAAAGTGCAAGGATCACAAGACAACAATGCTGGTGGCAGTCAAGGTCTTTCGAAACACAACCGAGTAAGATGTCACCAAACCAATGTGTAGAAAAAAGACTACAATTAGTTCGGTAAAAATAAATGAATAAATAACTAAACTGGTTTAAGCACAGAATTTGTATTCTATGAGAACGTGTCCAAAACTTTGATTGATAAATGAATAGTCAATAACATTTTGAGGTTATGAATGTTGCACAATGAACTCGTTTGCACAGTACCATTAAAATGTGTTGTCATTCGCCAGGCTCACTTTACTGCTGAAGCCTACTGAATGTTTTCCATTTACAGTGGTACCTCTACTTATGAACGTCTCTTCATACGAAAATTGCAAGTTACGAAACGAAACTACGAAATAGTTATAGAAAAATAACTATTTTTATTCCAATAGTGCATAAATATGAGCGCACACTTATTTGACACTTCATATTGTCAGTGTTGAAAGAAAATGCGAAATTTACGATCCGCATTCACTTTCACTTACATCAATTTCTTGGATAATATCTTTTATTCTGCTTACTTCGTCTTTCATTTTGATCACTTTTACCCTCTCTTCCAGCATCAGAGCTCTTCTTGTCTTAGCTGCTTGATATCCAAAGGTCCGTTTTGTAGCCATTTTAGCAATGCAACGTCCATCCTCGTCTGAATCTAACAATAACAAATACTTCTGGACCCATGGCTTTTCTTTCCACCATCTCACTATCTCTACCTCGACGTCCCCTCGATCGACACCCAAGACAGCGTTGCTCAGCTGATGTCATGCAATTAACTTTTAATCCAGCCATGGGACGCTTCGTAGTCCTCGATGGTCATAGTTAGCTTTAGCGCTTCTCTCTCATTAGCGCTCCAGTTAGCGTAAGGTGTTTAGCCTTCGAGAGCTAACTATGGCCATCAAGTACTACCAAGCGTCCCGTGGCTGTTTTTAGCATGATAACAAGTAAAGCATTCGAGGAAACGTTCGTTTATTTGAATGTCCGTCGAGCCATAAGCAATTTAGCATTAGCAGCTAATCGGATGCTTACAGATCTAGCTTCAGTCGCTACACACATAGACAGTGAATCTTGGCCAATCGGAGGCCAGGATGATGCTCGGTAAGCCAATGGCAGAGCAGCTATGAGTATGTTGAGTCCAGGAAACTCGCAGCTGTGACCGAAATAAACACAGTTCACTATGTAAACCAATGTGGTGGTTGCTGTTGCCGTTTCCGAACGAAGCAGTTAGAGGCCGCTGTTGGATAAGACTTCGTTGAAGTGATTGTCTTACGAGGCTGGAGCAGAGAAAATGATTTTTTTTATAACGCAACAGGGGGTTTCGTCGTATGGGGGGCAGGAGAATGGGAATTGTGTTCATGCATGAAGATTTTTTCACATAAGGGGGTATTTTCGCCCATGTAGGTTTCGTTCTAGAGGACTTTCACTGTAACTATCGGAAGACCTCATGGCCCGAGAGGCGAATGACCAGGACGCTGCATCGACCCATATCTCTCTATCTACACACATCGATACATACTCGGGATGCCAGGATAATGCTCGGTAAAAGCCAACGGCAGAGCAGCTATAAGTTTGTTGCGTTCAGGAAACTCGTAGCTGCAAGTAAGCAACCCACACTGTATTTTTACCGTTCGTAACTTGAAATTTCTTTCGTAACTAGAGGCAATATTTTCCTGTTGAGGCATTTCATGACGAGCCTTTCGTATGAAGAGCCGTAGAGGTACCACTGTACATATATTGTGCAGAAGTGTGTTGGACGAGAAAAACATTATCATCCCATCTTGATGAGTGCATGAGTGGAAGACATGACTATATATTAAAAAGGGATTTTTTTTTAAATAACAATTGTATTGTGGATGATGATCGTAGGGAAAAAGAGAAATAAAAACAACCAAAAATAGGGAAATCACACAAAAACAACAACAAAAAATGACAAAGAGGACATCAATGTTTCAATTTCAGACAAATGTGCTGTATCATGTAAAGAAAGGAAAGTGTTGAATAATGAAATAATTTTGTATTTAGGCCAGATGCCCTATCATTGTTAAATTGAGAGGACAGGGGGAGCATCACGCGGAACTGGTCCAGTGAACTCTCGCATTCCTCATGCTCCTCCTGCCTCTCCTTATCATCTTGTTACATACACCAAATGCTAAATCTATTTATCTCTTTGATATAAGTATTTGGAATAATTTAGAATGTTTGGTTTTTCTTAAATCTGTACATCCAAGTGGGCGGCACGGTGTACAACTGGTTTGCTCATCCACAGTCCATAGGTTGTGAATTCGTATCCAGGTTCCAGACTTTCTGTTTTGGACTTTGTATGTTCTCCCTGTGCCTGCGTGGGTTTAAGATGTGAGTATGAATAGTTGTTTGTATGTGTGGGGCCTGTGATTGGCTGACAACCAGTTCAGAGTGCACCCCGCCTGCTGCCCAAAGACAGCCGGGATAGGCTCAACCACACCCACAACCCTCGTGAGGAGAGGCGACTCGGATAATGGATGGATGGAGATATAAGAGTTTGTGATGCATTAAGACGATGTTGTTAGTTTGTTTAGCTATTAAATTAGTTGACTAGTTTCTCCTTGAACGGATGTGATGTTAGAGGGGCCAGCCAGGCAGCCTCCTCAGCCAGGGTGCTCTGCACCTCACACCTGAGACTCGTCAGCTCATCACCCACCTGTTGCCAATCTGCTCGTTTGGACTGGTATAAATTGACTCACAGACCATTCCTCAGTGCAAGTTTGTGCCGTCACCACACCAGTGGGCTCTGTTGGAATCACCTGCAGTTTCTTGTTCCATGTGTAGACATTCCCTTGTGGACTCCTCGTGCTTCCCCTTGAGCGTTTAAGTAAGTCCCAGTTTTCTCCCTGAGTCAGGGTTTCGTTTCCTGTGGACATTTTCCCTGTGGCTTCTTCGTGCTTCTTCCTGAGTGACTTTTCTAAGACTCTTCAAAAAACTACGCCAAGTGTTGGCTTCAACTTTACCTGCCTGTTGTCGTGCTATTGGGGTCACATCCAAACCCTAACATGTGAACTGCATCAAAACAGCAAGGTCGACAGTAATTGTATATCAAAATCAATCTGAATATATTTACAAATAAGTGTTTTGCATTTTTATTGAAGGGAAATTCTTTTGATTTGGTCATTCTATAAGTACGGTAGCTTTTTTTGGGCACCTCTGATGGAGAGCACTGATGACCGGTAAGGACAGCAGGGCTTTCAAAATCGAGGCATCTGAATTTTTACTTCTGTTGAGTAAGATGTTGAAATGCTTTGGCGCATCGATTTAAGATTTACTTGTGGTCCTTTATCAATGTGCTCCTGTCAGCAATCCGGACTTGGCCGAGCGATTTTGCTGGGACTGTGGAGTGACTTGATGGCATTGTGAAATGCCTGGACGTTGTTGGTTGTCAGCATAACCTTGGATGTCTTTAAAATGGCTGGTGACAAATTGAAAATGGACACATGGATGTTTCTGCAAGAGAGCTCTTTCAACGGTGCCTGCAGGAAATCTCAAGCCTGTATTTCCACTTGCAATCTGGGTCAATGTGCCACACATTTTTGTTCTTTACTTATATAAACAATTGAGCACATTTCAGGCCTGAATTGTTCCTTGCATGTTTCCGCATTGTCATATTTTGATTAATGAACCTGCCTGAACAGCGTGACTGAAGCAGAGAAGCCGCAAGCAGAGCACTCCAGGAGCTGAGTGTTGCACGTCAGTAAGACTCTCTTAATGTGTCATTTGCATTTGTTGTCCTGTTTTGTTGTTTGTATTTTTGTATTTTGTTGTTCATTTAAGGATTTGTTTCTTTGCAACTCTGTTCTGATAACTTGGTTTGTCATAAGCAGATGAAGTTCAAGGTTTTTTGAGGAGTTTTTTTTTTTAATTTTTTTTTTTTTAAACAAAGACCAGCTTCCTGTGCTACTTTGGAACGCTACAACTTGGTTAGCTGTAGCGTAAGGAAAAAAAAAAAGATAAGATATGAAAACCTTTATTAGTCTCGCAATGGAGAAATTCCCATTTCACAGCAGCAAAGTCCTGAAAGGAAGAAGTAGAACAACAAAATATAGGAGCTGCTGGAAAGGCAGCCACTCACGCGGCGCCATTTTGAAGTCAAAATAACAAAAATAACACAACACAACACATAGGACACAAGACAGTCGTGCAATCTTCACCACTTTTCTGCATACACTTTGTTGTCTGAAGCAGTTATAGATGAAAGAGGAGAGGATCAAAGTGTCCTTTCACCAGTGGATCAGAGACGTCATGCTGAAAATGTGCACACGTCTGCTACAAGCTAAGTTTTGAAATAAAACACGAAGCTGTAGCGTCCATTGATGAAAAAGAGATTGGCTCACATCTTTCTCCTGTCCCATGTAAATCCACTTCAATTCCAAGCCGCGACTCCCAGTTCCACATCCGCATCGGCGCTCTGCGCTGACACTCCTTTCTTATCGTCGGCTCCTCAAGCCTTGCATCCATCCAGCCGCAGACCGTTCAACAGCACCGATCTCTCCGCTGAACAAAGCGGGGCTGTGAAAAATGCTGCCCATTACAGGCGCAAGACACAAGCGCCCCGGGACTGTCCAGCAACGACAGTCAAATGGCGCCAACATTCCTCCCAGGCAAAAACAGTGCTGGTATACCCATGCTGCCGAGAAGGCGCAACCACCAAGCACATAGTCTCCTCCTTGATGAATGTTGTGG
>CAAKHF010024534.1:0-31678 GCA_901007745.1 Hippocampus kuda | reverse complement strand
CACCAATGTTAATTATTATTGCTCTGGCTTTAACTGAAAAGCTTGTTAAAAGCTTTTAGAAGTTGCGTTTGTACAGTGCTCCCACAACACACACACACACACACACACACACACACACACACACACACACACACACACACACACACACACACAATCTATTTGTTTGGTGGAGTTCAGTCAGCATTTCATCTACTTTGAAACACAACCAATAAACTGCTGTAGGTCAATAAAAATCCTGATGACTCTCTCTGAAAAACAAGTGAGTGGATGTTTGAATAATTAAATCATTGATTCTTTTCTGGCTTATTTTCCACACGATGTTTGGCCAAGCCCTGACCTTGTGGAGTTGACTTTCTAGAGAGTTTGTGTTTATGTTGAGTTATCAAACTCCACCGCCAAATCCCGCCCACATGCAATGACCAAGCATTTTCACAATTGATCATTGTAATCAAGATTGTAATCTTTATTGTAATTAAACAAATTTCCAGCACAAGCTTGCCTTATATTTGTATTTATATTGCACTTAATTGAACTGTTTTCTTTTCTCTTAAACTTTTCTCTTCTTTCTACCTACAATCTTGCTGCTGAAGGCTGTAAATTTCCCCAGTGTGGGACAAATAAAGGATTATCTTATCTTATCTTATCTTAGAACGACACCTGGAAAAGCCCAAAATGACCCAAAAGAATTTTTTTCTCTGTCTCTTTTTGTGCATGTCTTCTTGAAACTTTTTGTGGGTCACGACAGACATTTCTATAAAATTTCATGTTGCCTTGTAAAACAAATTGTGAGGGCTGAAGTTTGGGAAAAAAAGAAATAACGATCTAAGTTATGAGAGTTTTTGTGTTTTATGGCGAGTCATTATATTTCACTGCAATGCTTGCCCGCACACGATACATACTTTTAGCACTGCCCATCTGTCTAGCATCCTTCCACCCATTTTCTGAGCCGCTTTATCCTCACAAGGGTCGCAGCAGGTGCTGCAGCCTATCCCAGCCGTCTTCGGGCAGTAGGCGGGGGACACCCTGAACCGGTTGCCAGCCAATCACAGGGCACACAGGGAAGAACAACTATCCGCGCTCACACTCACACCTAGGGACAATTTAGAGTGTTCAATTAGCCTACCATGCATGTTTTTGGAATGTGGGAGGAAACCAGAGTACCTGGAGAAAACCCACGCAGGCCCGGGGAGAACATGCAAACTACACAAGACCATAGCTGGGCTCGAACCCACAACCTCTGCACTGTAAGGTCGACGTGCTAACCACTGGACCACCGGGCCACCCCTGTCTAGCATAGGTTTTCAAATTTGGTCGTAGCTGGTGGGGGTGAAGGACTCGAGTCATATGATTTGGACTCGAGTCGGTGATTTTATGACTTCCTGGGCAACAACTTGAGTCTTTTTTGTGGTTCTGCTTATTATAAGCATGCAAGCAAAATAAGGTTTGAGGGCTGGATTATTTTTTATATTTTTTTATTTTTTTTTAACATGACAGGGGAGGCGACCCAGTTGACAAGTCCGCCCATGAGGAATACCTGGAAAAGACTAAATAAGCTAAAATGGCTGCCGCTTCAAAACAAAATGACAGATTCCCTTTTGCTTACCTAATAATGAAAGACACACCTACTAAATTTCATGTTGCTAAATCAAATGAGATTCGAGGACTGAATTTGCAAAAATAAATAAAAATACCAGGGGAGCGCTACTGCAGTGTGAACCACTAACAATGTATTCCAATACAAACGCAGCCGTTTTTCCACTCTACCGTATAAATACAGTTCAACGTTAACCTTAAATGACAGCCATGTCATCTTGTTGGGCGAATGCAATCAACTGTAAAGTGGACGGGAGGCAAGAGGCAAATGTTAAGGGACTCCATCATGTGTAAGTGCAGCGGGACTCGGAGGGAGCCGCTGCATGTTCATCGCCCCGGTGACCGCCGGCCTTGGGGATGATGCGGCATGATGCAAGATGATGTGTCACACACGCACAGACTGACACCGAAGCACTGTTACCACTTTAGTGCAATGATGCTGGCAAACGTTATGGAAGAGTAGTTTTCATGAGCAGCCAGCTGTTGGCAACTCGTTTTGAAATTTCAATCACAGATCAACGGTATCCGTCACATAAATACGGCATTTCTCACTTGAAGCTGTCCAGGACACGGTGTATACAAACCATGGGGGGAAAAAAAGGAGTCCAGCCTTGTTTCTTCAGTTTCCATTTCATTTTAAAAGCCGAGTACAATTGTTTGAACAAATATATTTATGACAACAAAAACAGCTCGTAAGAGTTGAATCCAAGAGCTAATCAAGACATTTTCGAAAGGTTTTCTTGATCGTAACCAAAATCACTTCACCATTTTTTTTACAGAAATAGCTATAGCATTGTACCGCCAAAAAAAGGTGCTTTTAGGCCTACAGTCTCGCTTTAATTCTGCAATCTGGTTCTTCCTTAACAATCGCTCTAAGCTGCTCACTGAGCCTCCAATTTTGTTTCCAGATAAAAATACCATGTGCCTTTATCAGTTCATGTGTAACATTCCCAGAAACTGAGTGAAAATGCAATACCAAGCGGGGTTTTTTTGTCCTTCTGTCACCCTCACCGAAGACGCTCCAAATTTTGCTCAGAGAGAGAATAACGAGCAATATAAAAGAGCGGCTGGAACTCAACATTGTGACACAGTGAGAGGTCAACTCGAGTTAGAGAGAGCAAGCCGACCCGGACGGCTGAGGGCTGACACGAGCAGTCACTCTGTTGCATATTTTTAGAAGCCTTCCTTCAAAATGTTTTCTAGCAAGTCTTTACTCCTAGAAAACCGAGTTCACATATTGCAAATAATACCCCGGCAGCCCTTTATTTACTCAACTGCAGATGGGATGTACACACTAAAAAATGCGGAGTCAAATCCTCAACATGTTGCACTGGGTATGAATAACACATCATTGTCTCAGTCCCTTTTGGACCCACCGCTGGGTGAGCCATTTCAATTTGGGTTACTTTTGACGCAGCAGTTTGAAGAGTGCAACTTGAGTGGAGTTCAATGAACAACATTGTGGAGGGGACCGCGTATCAGAATAAACCAAATGCCGTCTCCACTTCATCTTTATTTGTCGTTGTGCCACGATGCCATACTTTGATTCATGGAAGAACACGGTTGACATGACCCCCTTGGTGCTGCTGTTTCTGTTACCAAATTAGTTCAAGGTCTATGGACACACAACACCAGGGGTGTCAAACTCATTTTTGTCACGGGCCACATTGTAGTTCCGGTTTCCCTTGGAAGGCCGTTATGAATTTTGGGAAACCATATCACTGTGTAATCCCCTCCACCGATTACATACACAGTGCACAACAAATTGATCAATAACTAGTTTTAAAATCAGAAGTCAAGAATAATGACTGCTATTGTGCATTACAAATGACAATTGGAAAATTTGGTTCAGACTTTAGCAATCATCATGTAACTTGACATGCTTAATTTGCTTTCTCGGGCCACATAAGATGTGTCCACATCGGGACACTCTGGAGGAGGTGGGCAACAGCAGGATGCTAGCTAAGTTAAAAGCTATGTTGGACAGTCCCTCCCACCCCCTCCAGCCCGCCCTGACAGCACTCGGTAGCTCCTTCAGTCAGAGACTGTTACACCTGCATTGCAAGACGGAGAGATACCGCCGCTCGTTCCTACCGACTGTTGTCAGGCTGCTGAATAAAAAATGAATAAACAAATAATAAATTTATTTAAATGATATGACAACAAATGTGAATTTGAATAATATGGGGACTATTGTATAATATTGCACTTAATTGAACTTATTGACCTTATCCATATTTGTATTTATATTGCACTTAATTGAACTGTGTTTTCTTTTCTCTTAAACTTTTCTCTTCTTTCTACCTACAATCTTGCTGCTGAAGGCTGTAAATTTCCCCAGTGTGGGACAAATATAGGATTATCTTATCTTATCTTATCTTATAAAATGACGTGGTGGGCCAGGTCTGGCCCCCGGGCCTTGACTTTGACACCAGTACACAACACTGTGGAGTGAGAGCCTACTGATCATTTGTGATGTCTTTGCCACATAAGATCCTATTTTCCACTTTACCGTTCTACATTTTAATTCATGTGAGGGACCGTTTGCTTCTGTAGATGCTGCTTGTTTGGTTAGCAACCGTTTTCCAATAGGTTGGGCAACTGACTCTTTAATAGCTTCCGTGAAGTTACGTAATTACAGTTGACTACCTGCTGGGAAATGGTAGGCGTAAAATTGAAAGATGGAACTAATGGGGGCTCAGGACCGATTAGAGGGACTATTGTTTTGGTTACCAACAGAGCCCAACTCCAAATAAGCCCGCCAATTTACTCTTTAACGTGTCCACGAACTGACTAGCTTTCTTCTTTGAGAGTCGTCTCCACTTTTCGACTAATCGGAAAGCGGGAAGGGTATAAGGCAGATATAATGACTCCTGCATCATTACGGAATGTAAGTGGAGTGTTACACGTGGAGATGAATTCAATCAGTGCGCAGACATACGCACAAGCAGCAACATTAATCCTCGGCTTTAAATAAAGCCTGCAATTTGCCGGGTATAAATGAGCTTGACGGTTATCGAAAGCAGGCGGTGGAATTACACGATGCTCTTTACCACAATGACTTATCCGCCTCCTTTCATCATCAATTTATTCCACCGTACATATTATTTGATTCATTTCTGGATCCTTTATGTCGAAGCTCGATATCAAGGGGACTCTCCAAATTAACCCGCAAACCACAGTGTGACTTTGCTCATTCAAAAACAAATGTGAATGATGAAAATCATTTTGACATGACACGTGGTTTGCAATACCGCTGTAGTAGCATCGAGGGAGACAGCCAAGAGCGTTATTTTACTGATCATACAAGGAAAGTACATTGTTTACCATGGAGTGAATGAAAACACGCGACTGTGATTTCAGAGGAATTGAAATGACTGAGGAGGGACGACGGACATTTAGCGATAAGTAAATCTTAAAATGTTACGTCAACAAATGTAGACTTGTATCCAACAGAGTGCTGCCAATTGGCTAGCATGCTTTTGTTCAGCGGCTGGTTGGTGGGGTTGTGTTTATATAGCGGTGAAATGAAAAAAATCCCTTTGGCTTGAATAATTTCAATCTTTTTTTTTTTCCATTTTTGATTGCTCTTGGTATAGTTTATGGAGATTTTCAGACGTTTTGAGTCAGTTTAAGCCTTTAATAAAGAAAAACAAAACAAAACTCCAATGTGGTGTCCCGAGTGGCGGCTCAGTGTATTGCAGGCAGTAAAATTAAGCCGCTGTTAATTAGTTAAAGAATTTGTCTGCCTTATCGCGACATAAGCAAACAAAGTCGTCTCTCTTCCTTTCAGCTGCCCGCCTTTGTGTCCGTCACTGACTTTCACCTTCACTGCGGCGGCTGCTGTTGCTGATAGCATGCTAATGCAAACAAGTGTTATCAGCGAGCCACAGATACACGGTCGCCAAGTAGACAATACAGCGAGTCATTGGAGTGCACATCTTCGGCTTGCTTTTCAATCATTTATCCTCTTTTCACACAACCAAAGTCATCATGTCATCTGTGACAAAATGGAGTAGTACCTCTGCCAAGGCTCAACTGTCGCCAATCGTTCACTGGATCAGCACTGCGGCTCAGCCGTGGACAAAAGTGCTCCAAACTGCACTTAGATCTTTCATTGT
Source organism: Hippocampus kuda (assembly GCA_901007745.1). Classification (NCBI taxonomy): domain Eukaryota; kingdom Metazoa; phylum Chordata; class Actinopteri; order Syngnathiformes; family Syngnathidae; genus Hippocampus; species Hippocampus kuda. The sequence continues at coordinate 25,964 of CAAKHF010024534.1, read as the reverse complement.
GGAGTCACATCATGATTAAATGAGCTGATTATTGTGCAATAATTGCCAGAGGCTTCCAGTGTGCGGCGACTTCTGACAACTTGACTAGACAGTGACACACGCGCACAACAACAACATTTGTTTGGATGAAGCCCAAAGGAGTCTTATATAAGTCTCGTCTAGTTGTGTACATTGTAAGCCCCTCAAACAGAAGTTTGCCATCACCATATGGCAACACAATAACACTCAGATGCATCATCTGGGGCTTGCAGGTCACTAATCTGCCCACACACTCACAGAAGATGGTTTAATGCGCAAGCCGGCGGGAGATCAACGATTAGAACGTCTTCAATATGAAACTAAAAGTTGGATCTTAAAAAAGAGACATATGCATTTTGAAATCAAATTCCCGGGTGTCTTCATCAATCCTCAAAGGCGAAAGAGATACGAGACAGTTCACATCCACTTGAAAACATTCAAGGGTGCTTCTGTCTCATGCAAATGCAGAGCGCAAATATTTTAACAAGAGACCAGGGGCGGCGCTAGGGTGTTGTGACAAAGCAAGGGTGACTCAGTGATGCCATTTTAAGGGCCTATTCTCCCGTTTGCTCCGATTAGAAAAGCTATGCTGCTTGCACATTTTTTTTGGCTGGCCTGCGCCTCCCTCCGGGTGGAGGGATGTTGAAATGAAGATGACAAATCTGTCAATCTGTGCATTCTGCCAGACACTTAATCATCTTTCCACGATCATTCCACAAACCCACGCAGGCCCGGGGAGAACATACAAATTCCACACAGGGAGCCCGCCGAGGCTGGAATTGCGAGGTTGACGCGCTAACCACCGGACCACGGCCTTTGCCAATATTCCAATTTTCCAATTCATTAAAAACACACGGCTGCTGCTGCTGATGATGTGCTGCTGCCCGGGGCCAAATGAATGAAGGTCACGCAAAGTAGAATGTGCGGGTAAGTATGTGGAACATCAACACACTCGCACACACATACAGAGGAAGCCATGAAAGCCAGAGGTTAGAGCTGTGAACGTACTGAAGCGGGAAACACCTGCTGGCTTCTTCTTGGATGGCAGAAAGGTGTGCCTTCGCGCAAATGCGAGCCCTGCCCTCATCTCACCATGTTTACAGAAAGACGGGTAGACAAGATGGATAATAGCACAATAACAAAACCAGACTCTTTGCACATAACGGCATGATGTCATAACCATGGACAGAGCGGTTCATCCTCTCCCGGTTAGGTGAAATATGATGGCCGTGTATTTATAGGCGTGCGTAAACAGCCGAGTATAAACCCGAAAGGGGATTTCTTATTTATTTTTTCCCGAGATTGGCACGGTTGATGCTGTGGGCAGCGTGCACATTGTTAAGTGGTGGTTAGGATTGCGTCTTGGTCACAACACACAGCAAAGTCTGCACCTCACACCGGGAGCAGATTATTCAGATGGAAACCCTTGAGGAGGAAAAAACAAAGCCTCGAGAAAAAGGTTCTGTCCCGGTATTGTTCCAGCGGAATGATGACTTTGCTCCATTCAACCGCTAAGGCTGGCTGTTTGGCACCGACAAACCAAATCTGAGAAGCGGCAGATGAGGAAGTCAGTGGAGTGCACCGCTGCCGCTTTTGATGATTATTGCTCTTTAGATGCCTGAGAAATAATAAATCATTTTTACTTTCCTTCGTCTTGTCAAACAAGAAGAGCACTGCAAAACTATTTATTTATTTATTTTACGAAACTAAAAAAATAAAATCTGATTTATTCATGAATTTTACACAATATGTATATTAAGTTATCAGAAGCGCTTCCCGTCTTACCTTTTACAGAATGGGAACAGCATCATTGGATCAAGTGAATCGTCGTCATCCAAGTGTCGAGTTAATTTTAACCTCTTTTTATTTTTACTCCTATTTCTTTCAGTTTAATGTTTCCATGCACTGCGGTGTTCACAAAAAACAGGTTCTGGGACAGACCAATAATCAGGAAGGAGGTCAATAATGCCGGGAAATCCATAGTACCTGAGAGCTCTGATGATTATGGATCACAATTTGCGCTCTGGAACACGGCAAAGTTCAGAGTGTTGTTTGTGTTGCTGTTGGAAGCGTCTGTAATGGTTACTTCGGGCGGGTCCTGGAAACAATCCGAGTAGGCATTCCGCTGCAGTTATTTCTGAAAAACCAAAAAAAAAAAAGACTGAGCTGCCGTTTGTATGTTTCATGGGATGAGCAATTTTATGTCTTAACAGTGATCGTGCAGAAGTGCAGAAGGGAAGGAATGAAGCAGGGAATTCGGTAAAGCTTGAAGGAAGAAAGGACGGAAGGAAGGGAGTGAAGGAGGAGTGAGGCATAAAAGAATCACAGAAGCGAGAAGAAAGGAATGAAGAGCAGGGGGAAAGGAGGTGAGGAGGAATGGTGGAGTAGTTAGGATGGGATGTAAAAAGGAAGATATCATGAGGCAGGGAAGGGGGGACAGAAGAGATGGGGAGAAGGACAAGAAGGAGCGAAGGAAGAATTGAAAGGAAGAATGGTTGGACAGACAGAAGGAAAGAATGGAGGGATGGACAAAAAAACAAAAAGACCACAGGGAAAGAAGGAGGCGAGGAAGGAATATAATTAGGAAGGAAGGAAGGAAGGAAGGAAGGAAGGAAGGAAGGAAGGAAGGAAGGAAGGAAGGAAGGAAGGAAGGAAGGAAGGAAGGAAGGAAGGAAGGAAGCAAAAGAGAACTTAAGGATTCAAACATGGGTGAGTTAAGGAAAAAAAATGAAATAAATGGGATGGAAGGTTGAAGGAAAAAAAAACAAAAGGATGGAAGTTATGAGGGCAAAGGAATGAAGGAATGACAAATGAAAAACAGAAAGGAAAGAAAGGAGGAAAGGAGGGGGGAGGAGTGAAGGACGTTAACGAATGAGATGGAAAGAAGGAAGGCGCGAAGAAAAACTTTGAGTCAGCCATTCCGTTCCAAACATGCTTGAATGGCATTTCCATCGTGTGCTGCGATAACAATAAACACCTTGAGGTTGCCCCGCATGTCAAGTGGAACAAGACGCAATCATGTTTTTGATCGCTGTGAGACGGACGACACTGCGCCGTAGTAGGATCGACTGTACACACACACACTCGAGGCGCCGCTGTTGGGTTTCCAAGTTGCATATTAACGGGGCTTTGTGCCGGCGGCGTCGGCGCACTGACTTTACTCTCATCTGCTGCCCACACGCTCAAGTCACAGGACACCAGGAGAAGAAGACGTGGGCGGGGAGCAACAACAGAGCGGCGCTCGTGTGCGCACAGACACACAATGAGGCAAGAGCCAACGGGGACAGCTGCTGTCATGGTTATTGGGAACGTGGAAGCGGACCTGTGCCTGCGTGCCTGCGTGCGTGCGTGCCATATTAGAAGCATTAAATGCACCTGCACCCTTCCTTCAGGCCCTCCTTTCTGCACACACTATTTTCCTTCTTTTCCTTCAGCCATTCCTTCCTTCTGTCGCTATCGCTTCCTTCAACACACCCTCTTCCTTATTGCTACCGTGATGGACACGCCATCATTTTTGCTGCCGTTTCATTCAGAATTTGATGCGCTGTTCATATCCCGCCGATGTGCCGGGTTGCCGATGTTTGATGGCTAATCTACATCTTGCTCTGTTTGTCTGGTCTTTTTGCTGCGTGTCACTTTTTCAAAGTCATTTGCTGCCATGGAATCAAAAGGAGCCTACCTACACTTTGTTCCCAGTTTATCCTCTCACAACGCCTTCGTGGTTTATTTCTCACCTTCTCACTCCACCTCCTTTCGTCTTCTCCTAATTACACCTACTCCTGTCCTTACGATCCCTTCGTCACTCCTTAACATCCTCTTCCGAACACCTCCATGCCTCTTTTAGACACCTGCTAACACCCCCTCCTTCACACCCTCCCCTCCTAACGACACCTCCTTTCATCCTCTCTGTACCACGCATCCCTCCATTACACAAATATTATTTTCTCTATTTTTTTTTTCAAGTCAGTCATCAACTTTTCCGCATGGAGGCTTCGAATCCAGCATGTTCGCACCCATCTGCTGGAATTAATCAATTCCCTGGACTGCGATTATATGAGCAGCAGCAGTGATTTTTGCCCTCGCTACAATTACAGCCTTCATTAGCCTAATTAAAAAGTGTGACGAGCGGCGGCGAGTGGAAAGAGTCCGTCAGGGATCCTGAGAGTCATCGGAGCAGTCAGGAGGGGGTGATTATTGGAGGGAAGGAGGTAGGGATGGAAGAGGGAGGGATGAAAAGGAGGATGCTTGGAGTGTATGAACGCAAGAAGAGGAGGGGAAGAGGGGGAGTTCAAATAAGGAGGCAAAGAGATGTAGTTGGGAGAGGAGGCGGATGCAAGGCTTGTGTGGAATTACAGAGGCAGGCAAAAGGTATAGTTCATACAAGAAGCAAACGGCGAGTAAAAGAGGTTCAATGTTGTACAAAATACCGTATTGGCCCGAATATAAGACGGTCCCTGATTATAAGACGACCCCGCCTTTTCCAAGACTCAAGTTTGAAAAAGGACTTTTTGAACACCAAATTAATGTTTATACAGAAAATAATTACAGTACATCTGAAACAAATGATTATAACAATATATCTGAGAGGAAAAAAGCATGTTATTTTGCCTCATTCAAATAGTCATATCTGAACATTTAAATATCTAAACTAAAGTGCAATCACATTCGTAAATGAATGGCTTCTGGTTTTCGAAATGTAAATGACATCATAACTTCTCCTCAGCTGCCGGTTAACCTGGCCGATCTTCGACCCACTTTTCTCCAGATTGCCGCTACGTTTCTCCATTTTCTGTTATCTCTTCTATTACTGTCTTCTCTTTTCTTTCTTACTGCTATTTTTTATTTTTCTTCTTCGTGCTACCGCTATTTTTATTTTTATTCTTCGTGGCAGGGGTTCACTTTGGCCTGGGGAGTCAAGTTCAGCATTCGCTTCAATGATATCTAGCGCCATCTAGAGTCGTGAATGGGTATAATGTCTAGACCCCGAATATAAGATGACCCCCACTTTTTCAGTCTTATTTCAATACAAAAAACACCGTCTTATATTCGGGCCAATATGGTACAAGGGTTGAGGAGGCAAGGAAGTGTAGTTAAGATGAGGAAGCAGGTAGTTCTTTTTACAAGAGGATTGAGGGGAAAAAAAGGAGGTATAATTCAGAGAGCAGGAGAAGGAGGGATCAAGGGTGTCGTTAGAGGGGAATAGTTAGGAGGGTGGAGGCAAAAATTAAGAGTAATGAAGGTGTCGATCGACCGGTAGCCCGTGGAATGGTCCCAAGTCGATTAAGTCGAGCGTTTAGGGACGAAAAACAAACAACAAAAAAGGTGTGTCTGTGTGCGTATTATTAATATTATATATTTTTGTGTTAGTGTACACTGCACCCTAAGCCTCCTATCAGTTTCACAAAAAAAAAATAGTATATAAAAATAAATTAAAATGAAAAAGCAGGGAACCTTTTTAACCTAGGATTAGGAAGCAATGACTTGAATTAAGAGAGGATGAGGTGTCGCCTGGAGGGGAGGAAGTAAAAAGGGTGAAGGAGGGGAGAGGAAGGTTTAGCTCTGGTGCCAAGGAAATGAGGTGTCGTTAGGAGGGAGCAAGGAGGTGTAGATTCATGATTCAAGGAAGTGTTAAGAAAGGAGGAGGAGCAGGTCGAGTTAGGAGTGAAGGTGGAAAAGGAGGCACGAACACAGCATCCATGTTTTGACGCTGTGAAATGTGTGTCAACCAGAAGGAAAAATGAAGCAGGATGCAGCAAAGGAGGCAGGTGAAGGATGGAAGGATTGAAGGTGGACTAGACGAGGGACTGTGAAAGATGAGGGGAGGGGGTGAGCACTTAAAGGAGGAGAGCCGAATGAAGAAGAGGAGGAGGAAGGGAGGGAGGGAGGAGTAATGAACGAGTGGCACAAAAAGCTGCATAAGCACATTTGACAAGTCATCAGTCACTACAGCAAATGAGCGGGACACGTCATTAATATGCTGCTTTCTGCTTTACGGAGGACTGTCAAGGAAGGAAGGAGGGAGGGAAGGAGGTAGATGAAACAAGGGAAGCCCTGGAAAGCTGCATGAGAAAAAGGAAGGGGGAGGGATAAACTGCGCAGGGAAGCCCTGCTGCAAGGATCTCCTCTTCCTCATTCTCATCCTCTTCATCTCTCCTACGTGGGTGCTTGACTTGACCCAATAAAATCCACACATTCACCAGCAAAGCCATTAAATTATGTATTTGCACACACACAAAAAAACCCAAACAAGTATTTGATCAGAAACGGTCTATTTAACATTCCAGCATTTGTGCGTTGGAAGCTGCAATGCTCCACGGGTGCACCAGAAACAGTAATGAGACTTTTGGACGCATTCCAGTCACCATAGTTCAAGATCATACTCGGCTAATTTGCTTGTGACATCACTCAGTCATCAAACGAAGACTGGAATTATATTTATTTCGATCATTTATGACCACAACTACGACTTTGACTGCCATACATTTCCTCAAATAAGACAACAGTCAGCCTCTAATAAACACTTCCCACTGGAACTGCTAAGCCTTAACACTGTTGTCAAACCAAAACAGCAGTAACGACTGAGGCACTTACACAAAATGTGATTCAAATAGTTGCCATACCGCTACTACTAGATGTCCTGACATAATTATTCACCGGGTGCCTAATACACTTGAGGAAAAATAAACTCCTCCTCCCTCAAATATCCCGTAAATTACGACCATGAAAACTTAAAAGCTCCACTGCGACACATTCTCAAATATGAAACACCCAAATGCTGTGTCCCAACTAGTCAGAGATGCATTATGCACTTGAGAAAAAATAAATGCCTCCATGAAAAAGCTACTTCAAAGTAAGACTACAAAAAGTTGTACTCCACCAGTGCCACATTTTCTCAAATATCAGATAGACTAACATGGTGTCACATTCGCATGAAGGAGCGTTATGCACGTGAGAAAAATAAATGCTTCCCTCACCTAGCCATTTCAAATGAAGACACCAACGACTTCAACTTCTCCACTCCCACATTTCCTCAACTGTCACATACCTATTCTCTGTGCCCCAATTAGCTGGGGGTGCGATATGCACCTGTAAAAAAAGGAACGCCTCCCTTTTTCCATCATAAAAAAACTCAAGTAACGAGGGTCATTACACCATTTCATTGACATTTTTCATTTTCAAAAGCAAATGAAAGTGTGAACTGAAGAGACCCGATGCTAACCAAAACAGCAAAAACAACAAAAAAACCTAACAAGGCACGTGAACGGTTCCTTTTGTATGATGGCTATTTTACGACATCTCCTGTACTCCCACTTTTCCTCAAAAAGTGTGCCATACCTCTAATAAATGTTGTGACTCACTTATTAGTGGGGTTTATCATCACTTGAGAATAAATGCCTTCCCTTTTAATTACGACGACGAATTCTTCTACAACTATACTGCTCCATTTTCTTAAAATAGGTGTAATATTTGCCAACTCTGTTGCTAACCAAACCAGCAGCACCGAGTGAGCCAAGTAAGCTTTCTCTGTCTGTGTCCATAATAGTCCACCCAAAAATACTCTAAACTCCAATTCCGTTTCACATCTATTGTAATCATACCACTAATAGTTTCAAAATGTGCGTCTGCCAATGCGTGGTTGAGTCAATTCACTTCCACACTATGCGACTATATTTTCCAACATTGAAACGTTTTTTTAAGGTGTATTTAACTATCAATTCCTATATTTTATTCTATTGTAAGTTGTTGTAATATTATATTACTGTAATGTGGTCTTGATGGTTCCCCATGTCAACTGGAGAGCAAATTGCAGGCTCATGCACGTCTGTGAGGCGCATGCGCAGAGCTGCCAGTGTTTCTAAAGGTTGATAGAAAGTGTTTGTCACTGCAGCGTAATTTCATTCCATATGAAACGTGAAACTAATCACTTGATGCTGTATTTGATTTATTACGCCGCTGCCGTGGTCAATATGCAAATCGGCTGGCCTCTCATCAACTTTTACGGCTTCCTTATGAATAAAAAGGAGGCGCGGTGCTGGTGCCGGAAGCACGCGCGCTCTCGCCGGGGAAAGTGTGCGCGCGCGTGACAGCGCTCCCGGGGACAACTTTGGGAACGCACGCGCGTCGTCATGCGTGGAGCGGTGGACGGAAGCGTAGCATCTGGAAGCTTCGTTTTGCTGGCGCTTTCATTCTGACATTGTGAGCACGAGTGCACGAACCCGCACGTAGTACACACGCACGACGGGCGACGCAAGTGGGGGAAAAGCAATCGTGTTCTTACCTTGTGTTCTCCCCGTGAAGGTGATGGTTATGATGATGATGATGATTGTGGTGGTGATGAAGGCGCAGAAAGATGTGCACCCGACGACATGTGCACCACCGCTGAGGAAGCATCATCATCACCAGCACCAGCACGTCCCGCCTCGGCGCGACCGGCACTCCCCGCCCCTCTCTTCACCCCCCTCTCCTCTCTCTCTTTCCCCGCACACGCAGCGCGTGACCTCATGGGGATGAATGCAGGAGAAGGATGAAGTTAAAGGGGCTTTGTTTACAAGCGAGGGCAACCGACGAGGAGGCAAGGAGGGAGGAGAGGAACAAGCGGAAGAAAAAGAAGGAGACAAGGTGCGAAGGAAGGTGGGCTGAAGTTTAAGGTGCTGCGTTTGCAAGGAAGACCGTCAATAAGGACAGGAGGAGATGAAGAGAAAAGGAAAGTAAAACGAGATGGGGTATAAGGTAAGATGAGGCAAAGGATGAAGTTCAATGAGGAGAAGGAACGAGACACGAGAAAAGGAAAGGAGACGTGGAAAGGAAGAGAAGGCAAAAAGGTGGGAGGAAAAGGAGACAAGGAAAGCAAATGAGGAGAGGGAAGAAGTTAAAGAACCTTTGTTGACACGGAAGGATAGACAAGATCGACATATGCCTATCATATACTTTTCCACGGAAATCAGCCAATCACCATCTGTGGCCGATCAATCTGAGCACCACTGGTATAGATGGTTGCATTGTCAAAATGAGCCATTATCTTTAAACTCTGAAAAAAGTACTATAAATACGCATACAATGTTCTAAATCCACATTCGGGTGACATCTCAAGAGGAGAGAAAATGCTCTGTATGAATTATAGATCATTCCCAGACTGCAATGTGCTTTACGATGCCATTCATCCAAGCGCATCTATAATTCATGTCAATATCATTTTAAAGAATCTATACCAGGCCCACTCCGGTGTGCACCTCCATAAAACTTGGGAGAGTTATTAGGAAAGGTATAAATGCTTTTGGACAATCTGTCTTGGGGTGCTGAGATTGGTTATGTGTGTTTAGAGGGGAATTGGTGCAGGTATTGAAAGTGGGAGTCGATGTGGGGTCACTGGTAGGCAGGACTAACAGCTGCATCTACTCAGAGGAAGATGACAAGGTGCTACTACATACACCACGGAAGATGCTTTTTTTTGTTGTTTTACAGACTAAAAATTAATGACTCTTTAATGTGCATCTCCCTCCATTATTCTGAAGAAATTAAGTTGGATTTAAATTTCTCAACATGAGTGTGTTTTTTAACAGTATATAAACTAACAACCTGAATGAAATTTTCACAGAATGGATACGTTTTTTGCCTTTTTTTAAGAATACACATTACGCAAATACCAATCTTTCAAAATATTGTGGATTTAAATTTTTTAATGAAATGCATTTTCAGAAAAATATACATTTTTGAATGTTTTTAAATGTAAAGATTAACCCCCGCAAAATAAGTGAAAACAGAAATACTGTACATAATTTTAGAAAAAATATTTTATATTTTTTGAATGCATGTTCTTAATATAAACATGACAAGAAAAAAGAAGATTGAAAACAGAAAAGACAACTACTGTTTAATGTAAAAAAAAAGTGGATTTATTGAAAAAAACTTTGTAAAGACGCAATATGTATTTGTTTTGGTAAATATCCACCTCCATCTAGTTTAAGATAAATCCAATGGGAATTTCATTGATTAAAACATTAAAATACAGTACCTATATTTATTTGTAATAATGGTTAAAGATTTTCAAATGCTCATAAAATGCTTGGTGACAGTCAATAATAACACTAAAATACAATTATTCATTAGTTTATTGATTCGCTGGATCAAATCTTGTACAATCTAAACAAAATGACACTAAATTGTTTGTGATGTTTTTTTGTTCCAGGAAAAACTAAGATCTTTTGGCAAAAAGGCAGTTTTAGTGCATTTTGGGGGATGTATGTGATGTATAGTAGCAAGCATGAAGCATACACCGTATACAAGACACTGATGACTAAATGGAAGCTGTGTGTGTGTTTGTGAGAATAAAAAGGAATACATGAAATCCAGATTCATTTTTTGTAAGGAAACTTTATGTGTGCTTGGTGAGCGTCACTCATCATCATCATCATGGTTAGACAGGGGGGAAAAAAAGCCTTTTTGCAGTTTCCAGTACAGCAGATAAGGTTCCTTATTATTGAAGAGTACAAAAAAAGTGGAAAAAAAAATCACTATTTCCAGAGTTCATTTCTCTCCTGCCGGGTGGAAAAAAAAAGCAAAGAAAAAAGCAAGGAGAGAGAGAGAAGCTTTTGGTCCTGGAGTCTTTTTGCACGCGACTTGCTGTCTTTACCCTCCCCTAATATGTGCCCGTTTTGGGGGGGGGGGGGGGAAGCCATCAATTTAGACACCCCCTCCCCCAAATCATCTCATTAGTATTGCATAGATTTTTTTCTCCTTTTGGTCAATTTTTGTTATAATTGAAGACGGGTGAGAATGGAGAAATGAGAGAAAGTAGAAAGCACGGAAAAGACGATGGTGCTGAGGACACAGACCAGGAAGAAACTCTGCAACATTGTGCACAGATTGGCTAAAACGATAATAGCGGCAATTACTGATTGGGGCAAAACCTATCCCCCCCGCCCCCTTTTTTTTTTTTTGCCATTACTCGTCCAAAGGAAGAAAAGCAAATATTCCTGACAGCACCCTGCACTCTGGCAAATCAAGAAAAGAAAGGAAAAAATGATTGGTCACCTTATCCAGCAACAAAGGGCATTCTGGGTAAATATGTGGTTTCATTTCTGGTTGACCGACATCCCCCCTAAATTCCGCCCCTTCTTTCCTAGCCATTCCGGACGCCTCAGCATATAACTCTGATCTGATACACAAACATCGGCAATCAAGTGACCCCCCCTCCCGCTCGGAACCCAAGTACTCCCTCGCCAAAATCGTAATAAAATAAATTTAGCATAAGTATCAAGATTAGCTCTCCTCCCTTCTTTGTCCCCCCCCCCAAAAAAAAAGGCAGAGTGGGTGAAGTTAACAAGCGCACTTCCCCCCAACCCCTAAACATCAAGGAAGTCTAACTACTATGAGAAGCCGATGGAGCGTTTGTTCCATATCCTTGATATCCAGCTGAAGGCCCAAGTACTAGCTCTGTCCTCATTCGTAAGACCCTTCAGCACACACTAGTAGAACGACTTGAGATTAAATTTTTGGGGAATGGGGGTTGTTTTTTTTCCAAGGAGACATAAATAAATGCTCAAATGGCTTTCAAGGGCCATCTACTAGTATGCATTTTGTCCTGACTAGCAAGACAATTTGAATGACACACTCGTACGGCAACTTTTAACATAATAGTACAGCAACATGATGTCAACCGGTGCATTTTTTTTTTTTTTTTTGCCTCATCAGTAACGTAGCGATACTACCAGTATGCCAATGCTTTCCTACTAGTGGAAAAAAAAATCATTACCAGTAAGACTGTCATACTACTAGTGCCCTGAATTGCTTTAACTCGACCATGGGCTTCAAGCTAGATGATCAAGGCTATCAAATAAACACAAAACACACTGCTTACTAGTAAGGCTTAATTGTTTACTCGTAGGCCAAATGTGGCTCTAGTAGTAATGAAAAACAAAACAATAAAAAGGCAGTTATTCCAAAATGGTGCCCTACTTGTGCCTTGAATTGTTTTACTAGTTCGCACACCTTCAAAGTAGATATCGACTAAATGACTGATCATTATTTACTACCGGTAGTAAGGTCTAATGTAGCAAAATTGCCTATAGTTGTGGGGGGACGATACTTATAAGACACAGTCTTCTTATTAGTGTTCCAGGGCCTTCTACTAGTGCACTTACAAAGAGCGTACTAGTAAATGAACCTTAAGATAGATAAAAAACACTGAAGGACAGCTTCACGGCTTTCCATGATTTACTTTCAGGGTTTGAGTACTCGAAGGCCCAAAGTGGCAATGCCGTGAAAAAGAAAAAAAAAAAATGAAGATACACACTCATTCTACGAGCGCACTGCATAGTCTTACAAGAGAGGACAAAGAGTGTATTAGTAAATGGACCTCCGGCTGGAGCCCAAGGATATCGAATAAAAGGCTTTCCATCAACTACACTTCACTCGACACACTCAAAGACTTTCAAATCGGCACACAGTAGGGGTGGGGGCACCTCACAGTCAACTTAATTCCTGACTCCATCCCTTCGATTTCCCCCGATGCCCCTCCGCATTCCGTCCCCACTCGGCCTTTACAGGTCACTCTCGCCGTACAGGGCGGTGGAGAAGGACATGTAGTCGAGGGCGCCTGGGACGGCGTCGGGCCCCGAGTAGGGCGCCATCCTGGCGATGCAGTACTCAGCCTGGTCGGGCGGCAGCTCCCGCCTTAGCTCGTCGGCAGTGATGAAGTTCTGACGGGAGCAGAAATATTACGGTTGAAAGCAGAGAGCGGAATTGCACAATTTCTCACTGTTCCATCTGTCAGGTAAGTGCGGTTCAAATTTGGCGGCAATCAGACTAAACCTCTGGGTGGAGTCAGTCTTGGAAACAACCACTGAAAATGTTCACAAAGATTTATGACAGCAGATATGTTGCGGCCTCACAAAGTGACCCCTGGCAAGTGATGGTTGCATTTAGCGGATGAGCATGTAGTTGGCCGTTAGCCTGCGCACGTTGAGTCCCTGCTTGCCAGTATAAGCCGCTGCATCTAGTGTACGACTGTGCTTCTTTATTTTGTTACTGTTTGTTCAATAAAGTGATTGAAAGTGCACCAGCGGCTGCGTCTTTATTTGTCTTCAATTCGTTCTCATTCGCGGCGCTAGGCGCTATCATATTAGATCACGATGTTCATCATAATTGTGCGGCAGTGTGAGACAGTTCTGCTTTGCAGTGAGTGGGTAATCTTTTTTTTTGTGTGAAATCATCCCAAACTATGGACATTCTCTCTCTCATTTATTTCTATTTCGTTCAGGCTTGCGCTTCTTTCTATACGGAGTCTGCCATAATATATGGGTGAATAAATGAATCCAGTAAAAAAAAAAAAAGTGTGCGAGTGTGGAGAGAGAGGGAGAGAGAGCTACAGTATGTAGAATTTAAAAATCTGTGAATGAGAAATACAGTGACAGCCCCGGGGAAAAAAAGCACCCCAATATGGCGATAGATAGGATAGACTAACAAATGTCATGGAAATTGTCTCCGGGGACTTCAGGTTTCAACCTCACCTTATCTGCGGCCAGTATCTTGAAGGAGGCGATGACCTGGTCTGCGGTGTCTGTGTCCGTGGTCTCCCGAGACATGAAGTCAATGAAGGCCTGGAAGGTGACGGTGCCTGTGTTGTTCGGGTCCACGATGCCCATGATGCGGGCAAACTCCGCATCGCCCTGGCGGACCACAAAAAGAAGAGGTTAACCTGGAAGACACTTAACACGACACAAACACATCAAGATGAAAACTGCTGGAGAAACTCGGCGTGAGAGCACGACACAACAGGCATGCAACGTTTGCAAGCACGTACAAGACAAATGCTTTAATGTTCACTGTGCTAGAAACAGAAAACGTCAAGCAGGGTGAGAAAAGACAGCGAGGTGCCTGCAGGTGAATGCCTGCAATAAGCAGCACTAACATATATACACTTATAATATACACACACGTTGACACCAGTATACGAGTCGTTTTTACATATGGAAATGGGTGCATTTACACAAAAAAATTATTCTCCATACCGATTCTTGATATTTTACTAAACCTACAGACGTTTACACCTGGTATCGGTGCATTTACAACTACGGTATTTATAAGTCTGTTTACTCCCGCTGCTAACTGTGTGTTTACATCTGGTATCAAGTGTTTAGATCTGCTATTAGGTTGCCACAATTCGATCGACATGATTGGAAATCGGATCACGTAATTTTCAGCTGATCGGTTTTGGCTGAAAGAGATAGGCTTTTTCAAATTGTCTTGTTACTAAAGAACATAACATTTTAGTTCTTTACAGCCATATAAAAAAGTATAATTTGGGACAAATTTAGTGATCATAATATTAAAGACAATTTGCATGAGATGGTGCAAGGTACATTTGGGAAAATATGGTACTTAAAGTTAACCATCATGTGATTCTGTTTTAGTACTCCAGTCATTGGACCTGCAGACACCCCGAAGAGAGGGGCGTTAAAGCATTGGCATCAGTACCAGGCTGTTTCCCGTAGAAATGAGCAGAGCCCGGTAATCCTCTGCCACCATCTGTCCTGATCGCTTCTGTGGGGGGGCCAGCGGGGCGGGAAATTTATGGTAGAGAAGCGACAGAAATGGTAAGATAGATGAAGAAAAAGAGTAAAGGGGAATCAAGGATAAAAAGCACAAAGAGTCAATGTTGAGAGCAACATGAACACTGACAGGAGCAACCCAAGACGACGCCTGTACAAAGCAACAGAGAACCCTGGTGGACAAACGGGGACGCGACATCTCCGAGCTTGATGGCCTTCATCCTGAGGAGCCTCGGAGCAGGAAAGCCAACTAGGCACTGACCACTCAGAACCTTGTTCCAATATAATGATCTCTTGGGGCAAGATTTCAATTAGGCATGACTAAGCTGCCGATACACTTTTTTTTTTTTTAGATTGTTTTTTCAATTGTTTTTTTTTGGTGCATGCAAATACTTTTTTTTTTCTTACTTTCTCCTTTTCGTGATTTTTGCTGCTGTAAATTGCTAATTTCGCCAATGTGAGACAAATAATGTTTTTTTTTTCTTTTCTTCTTTTCTAATTGCACCTATACAAACAGTGCATCAGTGCAACAGTGCATCAATGCATTTGTTTGGGGGGCATTATTGGAGCCACAAATGTGTATTTCAACCCACAAATATGTAAAAAGGATCCATATCTGTAACCCCCGTCACAAATGTGCAACATGAATATACAAATGCGTGACTCACGTCACAAACGTGTCACCTTAAACTGCAAATGTATCGACTGATTTGTATGCGTAAGTGTGTAGACACCGAGCCTCTTGTTTGGCCGTATCCTCATGTGCGACCTTTGCTACAGTCCTGCCCTACACGACTCACAACGGCGTGACTAAAGACTTGTGTGTGGCTCCGTAGCTACACACTGAGACCACAAGGAGTTGCTAGTATTCTAGGGGTTTGATGAGCCAAATTTAATGACACACCAAACTAAAATAATGTCAATTTGATTGTTAGTGATGTTGGCTTTCCTGACTTCCACGTGGCCTCCCCCCAGACTATTTCCCCCTCCG
Organism: Hippocampus kuda; assembly: GCA_901007745.1. Classification (NCBI taxonomy): domain Eukaryota; kingdom Metazoa; phylum Chordata; class Actinopteri; order Syngnathiformes; family Syngnathidae; genus Hippocampus; species Hippocampus kuda. The sequence goes on along the minus strand of CAAKHF010024534.1, from coordinate 10,406 downwards.
GTAGAGGGGGTTCCTACCTGCTTGTTGTTCTCCACGTCGTAGCCCAAACTGATCAAACAGGCCTTGAACTCCTCGGCCATTAGGGCCCCGCTGTGGTCCTGGGGCGAGCCATTGACAGCCAATGACAAAGCACCACGTCACGCACCAGGACCCAACCAATTCGCAACCATGGGGTGAGTGGAGATGTGCGGTGGGATGGACCATGCGGGAGGGATGATGGGAAACATGGGAGACAGACAAGGATGGTTGTTTAAACAAATGTTTCCATAGAGTCACATATGGTGCTGAAATGCATGTTGTGATATTATTATTATTATTATTATTTTAACCATCAGAAGGACTAATAACGACATGCGATGTGACAGTGACACAAAACAAAAGACAGACATTGTGGATGGAAGAATGACACCCCGTGTGCATCGTTTACAGTCAAACAGGGACCACTAGTGGTGATTCCCCATTCGGTTGTGAGCAAAATAATCAATTCCAACCATAAAACCTCAGAATGTTGTTGCACATCTCCAGAAAGTATGGAAATATTCATAGTAAAACATTGACTGTCCTTCTGAGCGATACCCACCAAAAATGAACATGTCATACTCATTCGCTTGGCTCCTCTTATGGTCTGAACATGTGCATGCACATGAATATCACGCGACTGTCAGAAACCTTTTCCGAACAGTGTGTATTAATACTAGTCGTTTATTTCTATTGAACAAGGTGGTGGTCATTGTGAATAACTGCCGAGAGAAGCAATCACAGTTGTGACACTTACGTTGTGTGTCAATGTGTTCCATGGACTTTTTTGGTTGTGGATTACTTGGGAGTATCCTGAATAACTGTCAGAGGCGCTTTAATTAATGAGTGGGCATGCCTGTGCCCTTACCTTTTTTGGATCTATTCCTGTTCATTTCAATGATGCCAGGTGGCCGTTTACAACAGAAATAACAGACACAAACTGATTTGGAAGAATGTAGGTAAAGTCAGTGAAGCTGTGACGCTTGAGTTTGCATGCCTGACCTTGTCAAAGTGGTTGAAGGAGGCACGGTACTCGTACAGCTCCTCCTGACTGATTCCCTTGGCATCACGCGTCAGGATCTGGTTCTCAATCTCGTTGATCGTTCTGGCGATGGTGGTGAGCAGCTGCTCCCAACCCACGCGGATGTGCTGCCGGAGGATGCACGGGTTAAAAAAAAACGTTTTGAAGAGTTTCAGACCCACAAAAGGCTGTGTTACTACCTCCATGGAGTAGGGTGTGTATGTATTGTCAAAGATGAGGGCCTCTTGGATGAGCTTGTGGACGCCCTCCAACTGGTCGATGTTGGGCTTGTAGTCAACGATGCTGCGCTCGTATTCCTTCAGGTTGGTCAGTTGGTCCTCCAGAGTGCCGATCATCTCGATGGATATCGTGCCAATTTCCTGCCCGCCAAACATTTCCATTGATCAAATTAGCAAACGCTACCCGGCAACCATTCTGGCTGATGAGCTAATGCATTTCAGTACCTCCATCTTGTTTTGTATCCAGGGTCCGACCACGTTGGCTTGCTCGGCAAAGTTGCGTCTCAGTTCATCGTTGGACTGCTGCTTGCGAAGCTCCTCCTGCAGGGCCCGGTCACGCTGAGGTACCAGTTTCTCCGCCTACAGACACACAGACACGTTAATAAACACTTGAGCATGACTTCATAGCAGAAAACGTCCGAGTTGCGGTTTTAAACCAGTATTAACACGTGCATAAGTCAGGTTTGCATGTTTTCACCTGATATCAATGTACTGTATATACTAGCAGGTTTTCACCCTGTATCAATTGATAACACATTGACACCTGGTTTCGATATGTATTTACCTATAATACTGACTCGTGTTTGCATCTTATATCAAAGCGTACTTTACACTAGCTGGTATATACAGACAGGTAAATCCCTCCCTACTTATTCTTGTTGAGGTGGTGAAAGCCACTGTTCTCAAGTTTCTCAATTATGATTGACACACTAACTTAACCAGTGTGGGGAATCTCACACCATTCACTTTGTCTGTCAATCATGGCAGTTCTTAATCTATGGGATGGCATCAGATATACTGAACACACTTGACCTGATCCCACTTGCTGTCGATGCTCTGTGGCGTGATGGTGGTGTACTGGTTGGTTCCACTCAGCTTGATGCCATTGTGCTGGGCGATCTTCTGGACCTCACTGTGGATGGCCTGGATGGCCTCACGCTCCTTGTTGGCTTCAGGCAGGGTGGACTTGAACTGCTCATGGGCACGGATCAGGCTCTGAGGGAGCATAAGATCAATTACTTGATCATCCGCTCTGCGTTTTGTTCTCTCAGTTGAGTTCCTGACATGTACCTGGATCTCTTCAATGTTGTGGACAATAAACATGTCCTGTAGGTCCTCCATGGCCCCCTCCATCCAGTTGTTGAAGGGTGCTGCCCGTTTGGCGTACTCCAGGTAAAGCTCATCAATGGACTCCAGCAGTTTCTCAGTTTTCTGAGGGGGTGGACGTGTAAACGTGTGAGTCCAAGAGGGTCTTCAAGTACTGTATAGACTCTGGTGACCACATCAGAGCTCTCAAACCTGAAGTGAGTCCCTGCGCCTCTGGGTGAGTTCTCCAAGACTGTCCCACTGCATGCAGATTTTCTCACAGCGAGCATTGACATTGGGGGCATCGTAGTAGTCCAGCTCACTGCAAGACAACATGGGATGCTTAATGTGACGAAAACAAAAGCATATTAGATTGGAGGGCTGAGCCTTAATATAAAATCTCAGACTTATTCCCACAATTTTTTTTTATGTAATGTTAATGCTTCTAGCTTCCAGCTAATTAAAACCTCAAATGCTCCACCTCAAGAATATGACAAAAGAATCCAAATTATTTCTACGACAGAAATGAGGTAGCAACAGGCCTTCCGCAAAGTATCTTCCTACATTATGTGTTTAAGGAACCTGAATAATATACCAGTTGCACTTTTTAAATTGAACAACTAGGATGTATAATACCGTAACATTTATAGATGTAAAAACATGAACAGTATGAAGAAAACATTCATTCAGCAAATCTAAAGTGCCTCCTTCACGTACTTGAGTTCCTGCGCGATGGCCGCGATCTGCTCCACTCGGTCCTGATGGGCAGCCAGGTCACTGTCGAAGGCTTCATGTTTGCGGAGCAGCGCCTTTACCTCAGACAGCGAGGCCGTCTCATAGTCTCTCTGAGTCAGCATGGCCTCCTTGCCTATACATCATACACAACATGAACTCAAGAACATCTGTTAAACTAGTTTGTAGACTAACACAGCCTGTTTTGCTTTGGTCACTCCTTGTAGGAGCTGAGGGTAATCTTTGGATTTACCGCTGGTCCAGGATTCATGGATGGAGGCCTTCTGGCGGAACTTTTCAGCCAGGTGGTCTAATCTCTCCAGACGTCGGATCTCATTTAGGAGCCACTCCTCGTAACCCTTCTCTGCACCCTCCAGACAGTGCCATGCCCTATTGATATCCTGAATATGAGGGACAGAGAAGTAATCATCAAAAATTCCCAGTACTCTCCATCAAGCTTCTGTGATTTGAATGTGTGTACTTACAGCCACCATGTGTCCCTCTGACGGCATAAAGGCAGGTCTGCCACCGAGTCTGAGTTTGGTCTGTAGCGTGTTGAAGTTGATCTCCAACTGACATTTCTCCTGGACCTGCGGGACCAACATTTGTATTTCTTAGCGGGAAGACAACAAATTTGAACCAAGTGACTGGTAGCACTAAAGTGAAGAGGTGGACTTGCAGAATCCAAAGTCATATTTAAAGCACATTAAAGAACTACACAAAGCATCAAAGCAAAAATACAAAAAAAAAAAACGAACAAAAAATAAAGTGCTACATGGCCATTACATAACATCGGCAGGCTACATAACATATAGATTAGTAGTATGTGTTCAGTTATTTAAAAAAAAAAAAATCTAATGTGATGTGCGGATGCGGTGTGTTGAGTGATTTTTAAAATAAAACTATCCTGTGGTGTTAGGATAAAAAAGAAAAAAAATCAGCAATTATCCTGTAGGGGGAAAAATATCCTTAATTAAATACTGCAGTTTGTTTTTAAGATGGAAAAAAATCCTGTGGTGTGGAGGTACGTTAAAGGTGATTAAAAAAAAGGTTATCGTGAGCAATTAGAGTTGTGTGGTATGTGTTTTGATCACTTATTCTGTGGTGCCAGGAGTTTTCAGTGATAGGTAGCAGTGCCTCCATGTGGTCGAGAAAAGAGCGTGGTAGCTACACAGTATATTATTTAACAAGTTAGCTCCACAGGGAAATGGAGAAGAACCTTTGGTGGCTTGTGGACGCGGCGGTAGTCCCGGAAGTCCTCCAGCTTCTGCTGCATCTCAGACATGGTCTTCTCCGGATTTCTGTTCTCCAGCCAGGGAATGGTGCGACGGATCCACTCCAGAAGCTGTGCGAGGGCAGGATGGAATCATCAACAGGAATAATGTAGGACTAGCAAGTCATGTCTTCTTTGTACGTACATCACTAGCCAGTTTCTCGTACTCCTGCATCAAGTGCTCGTTCTCCTGGTTGACCGCCAGTACTTTGCAGATTCGATTGGCAGCGGTCTCAGCCTATGAAGAGCAAACAAGCCGGTGAGAGATGCTAGCAATACCTAGCCAGGCATTACTGTAGCTGATTGGTTAAATGTCAATAAATTGTTTTTTTTTCTTCTAAATTTCATGCATTTTTTTTAAATTCATTGACCTAATTATATAATTGCTCAATTGAGTTTTTGTGAATACAATTTTAAAATGTATAATTAGTAACATTTTAAATCAATTCAATTGTCATAAATTACAAAAATACAAATTTAAGTTGCAAATACTAATACTTTCACATTTTAAAATATATTAGTAAAACAAACTATTTTACACAACAAAATCACTAAAAGTTCAACTTGCATGTACAATTAAACACATGCGTTAAGTATTTACCTATTTTACCAAAGCATACATTAAATGGTTTTGTAAAATTGTTTATTTTACCATTTGTTTGGTACACATTTTATTAAATACAATAATTACATTTGAAATCTATATGTGAAATGCCTTATTACACTAATATAGTAATAATAGTTAATAATGGATTAAAATGCTACTGACAAATGTAATTGTGTTAAACGTATTACTTTCATTTTTTTAAAGTATAATGAGTTCTAATATAATGATTTTCTCATTACACTAAGCTCATATGTTAGTTTTTTTCCCTTTTACCTCATGAAAAAAATTCTGTGGCCCTTTTTAAAAAAAACGTGCTCAGATGTGTCAAGTCATTGGCGTGAACACACACGAGCAATGATTGGGTTCTAAATTTCATTGCAAAAAAAGAAAAAAATTCACACGTGTTTTAAGGGGAAAAAGTGTGGAAACAAACGGCCGTGTATTTAAAAAAAAAAACAAAAAAACAGCAGCGTCGTTTGGATGGTTACAACATGCAGGAAGCTGCTGGCAGTTAGTTTCATGTGCCTCAATCACACACACTGTGCTTATAAAAAAACACCATGCGTCTCAAGTGGGTCCATACATCAAGTATATCAGGTTCAAATGGTGCTGAAGTCCAGTGGGTCCTACGACATTAACTACTGGACTGCAGGAATACAAAAACAACACATTTGGCAAGTGAATTCAACACTGAATGCTGAATCAATTTTGAATTATTTTTAAGGTTTTCAGTAACAAAATGATTTTAATGTAAGAAAAAAAAAGGATAATACATAAACAATAATAAGACATGTAGAATTGTGGAATTAAACAGCAACTGATACAAAGTGGAAAGCTATTGACTCATATTTCTAAAAGAAAGCAACACTTCCCAAAGTCACACACTTAAGTTTTCTGTCTCTTAAGAAACTAGGAGACAAATTGGATATACAGCGCAAGGGGTGTAAAGGTACATATGATTTTTCAGCAATTCACAAAAATGGATTGCTATGATAATGACTGATTCACATCATTGGGTGTTCAAAAAAAAAAAAAAAAAAAACAAAGGCAACAGTGACAATGCTGTAAATGTGACTTTAGGAAGGTAAGTGTGGACAGACATTCTTTTTTCTCTTTTTAGAGGAACAGAGTCAGCATTTTAAAGCAACGAAGCCTGTTTGGAGAGTTCCCATCAAGACACCAAAACTCCCTATTTCAGTTAAGCCAACATCAAAGCGAAAATATATGTACATAGCTTCCTTTTCATCGGGTAGCTATTCTTTCCTTGCAAATATCTCATGTTATAATGTGGGCACCTGCGGCTTATCGACAGACGCAGCTTGTGTGTGTACAAAATGTTTTTTCCTTTAAAAATGTAGTGGGTGCGACTTATAATCAGGTGCACTCTATAGTCCGGAAATTACGGTAAGTAGCTGCATCCGGAGGGAAGCAGAAAAATACTTTCAATTTCAATTTTGATGTGCATTCAAGGGCTGCCACAAAATAGGATCTCTCAAACACAAACCAAATAAATAAATAAATGAATAAATTAAAAAGTATCATGAATTAACACTAACGACACCAAGATTCCACCAAAGGCACAAAAGTGCTAATTATATAACTTTGGCCTGAGCACAAAAACTGCGAATATGCAAGAATTTCATCAAATAATGGAAGCTAGGTTTCATGCCCACCTCCCCCCCAAATAAAACAACTGAATTCGTAAATGCCCAACTGTGAATATGCGAGTCGTCACTGTGCACGTACACTGTATATGATGGGAACTCTCCGTTTTAGGGCGTGTTGAATGCATGTACCTTCTGCGCGCCAGAGAAGGCGTGATAGAAGCAGGACACATAGGTCATAATGGCCTTCTCGTCAGGCCTCAGCGTGCCCACGATGTCTGCCCGACAGCCGAAGCAAAGGATGAAATCAAAGGAGAGAGAATAAGAACAAAGAGTGAAGCCCAAGCAACCCCAAAGCAATTTAGCAACTTTGGAATGGACGTGGAGGACGGCTGCGGCTCCACCTGAAAGTGCCGCTAATTCACCGATGGAGCGTCACAGCTCACATTTGGACACAAATGCAACAATCTATGCATTTACTCATGAAACCCATACAGGTGAAAGTGCTTGCAAATTATGACTAAAATAAAAACTAAAAGTCAAGATTCTTGACCTCATCTAAGTTTCCTCCCCCCTCTTAAGGAACTTTTATAAAAATGTTTCTACTTGTTATTGCACTTTCACCAGGTGACTTCCATTGACTGTAGGATAGAGATTGCTGCTTATTTGTGTCCCAACACATCCTTTTCATCCTTTTGCTATGCGGGGCCGGAACTGAGAGAGCTGTGAAAGAAAGCGAGGCCATGCCAGATGAGGGGGAGCGGTAGCGGGGCGCTTGTTAGTATAATATATATAAATAAAGAAACATTTGTTTTAAAAGGAGTTGGGGGGAGGGGGTTGATGAAGGGGCTGCTGACATGGGGTACCTTCTGAGCTCCAGAGAAGGCATGGTAGAAACTGGACACATAAGTCATTATGGCTTTCTCATCTGGACGAGCAGTGTTCACAATGTCTATTGAAGGGGAGGTTATGAAGACGTGATTAAACATGGACGCACATGTATGACACACGTACACGCATGCTCGCACAGGAGACCAGAATGATGGACAACATAATGCACAGGCAGCAAAATAGATACATTATTATGTTGATAACAAATGATGTGTACACAAAAAAGCATGCCAGAGATGGATATTGCTGGTGTGAATGCTCTTTGTCATTAACCACCCACTCTGAAACCCTAACCCTGGCTTGAATCATCAACTGTAAACCCATCTTGAAACCGTAGTTTCAGACCCGAAACCAAGAGCAACACCCTCATTCTGGATAGAAACCTTAAATTTAAAGCCCCAACCCAGGTTTGAAAACCTATGCTGAAACACGAACCTGACACCCTGATGGCCTTTTGAAATCATATTTTGAAAGCTCGGCCAGGCGTGAAACAACCCTTGTCTGAGACCTCAACACTTGCTTGAAATCTGGCCTTGAAAATACAAACCTACTATAAACTCCAACCCTTGTTTTGAACCTTAACCCAGGTTTGAAGAACTAAATTTGAAACCCCAACTTGACAACTGAGTCTGAAACCGTAGCCAGTATTTATACACTGACATAAACCCCAAAAATAAGGCTTGGAACTCTACTATGAAACCCTAACCCTTATGTGAAATTCTAACAGTTTGAAATCCATCATTTGAAACCCTAACCCTGGCTTGAAACCCTACTTTGAAAGCCTGTACACCAAGCTTTGTTGTCAAACCACTCTTTAGTTACATATGTTTCAGTAATACAGAACAACATAGCAATAAGAAGACAGTAAAGAAAAAAAAAAGTATTAACCATCTGTATAGGAATTCCAAACACAAACAACTAACACATAGGTGGACACAAATGCGTTTTACCTTCTGCGTCCAACATTTTGGGGATGTCCAAGTACTTCTCGGCCACCTCAAAGGCATTGTTCAGATTGGTCACTGCGTCATCCTACGTTATCAGTCACAGACGGATAGTCACAAAGCAAAGAGCTAAAGTTAGAGAACCAGCAACATGTTTGCAATCCTGCTGAATGTACTTAAGGACATTTTTCATTATTGGTCTATACTTGACATCTCTCCACTTCGGTAGAGATGGTTCACACACGGCGTCGGTCACCTTTCTGAGCTTGTCGTAGTCAATGAGCTCTGGTCGGTGTCTGTGGATCAGAGCGTTGAAGGCCAGGCCGTCCTTCCAGCTGCAACACGCACAGACGCACACGCACAAACACCAGTTACACTAGTACCACAACGCGGGTCACTTTGTTGCACCACACTTAGATGATGGTAGCTAACATTAGAGAACTGATTCCCAACCAGTGTCCTGCAAGAGATTATCAAGTGTGCTGGTGGAAATCATCCCATTTCACGTAATTGGTACATAAATTATTTATTTAAATGCATCTTTGACCATCCAAGTGCGCAAACGGTATACAGAGACCCATTAATTTCATAATTTCAGTGTAGACTTTTTAGATTTTTTTTTTTTGAGTGTGTGTCGTGAGCTTTTTCCAAAGTAAAATATGAGCCTTGGCTCAAAGGTGGCGAAACACTGAGTTTGAGGACAGCCATTTGTAACACCTGCTCCCAGTCTGACACTCTGTCGAAAGCTTGTGATACAATATAGTGAACTTTAGTGCCCGCCGCTATGTTGCGGGATTCTTACGATTATTCTCATAGATTTTTACTGTATCCAGGCAAGTCTGATTTCAGAGTTGCGCGGCGTCAGTTAGGTACAAAAAATTCAGCATAATTAAGAGCAAGAAGAAGAGGTAGAGAAGATCCTCAAGTAAACTCCAGTTTCCATAATAGTCATTGGTCCCACAGAGCAGCGAGAAGATGTGCTTGCGAGTATTGCTGTGTGCTGTCTTCATTTTTATTGCCGCACTGTTAGTTAAAGTCGCAGTTGCTTATATGTTTGTAACGTCTATGCTAATTTTCACTGCATATTCATGTTTAGAACCCAACAACTCACCGATTTGAAGTCTTATTTTTTTCCTCCTGTTTGAAAAAAATGTTTTGGGTCATTTGTTTTTTATTTGGGGGACACCAATTCCTGTTTTTCACTGAAAATATTTATTGGCTGAATTTCCACAGAGTATTGAAGAATTTCAATGGGTAACATTTTTCTCCCTGTATATTTTTGTACTGTATATGTTCGTATTAAACAAACAGACGAGAACGTTTGAACATTTTGGGTTTGAAATATATCGTTAAATTGTCTTTTATGCGTCTAGTTTACAGTAAAGTACAACTGAGAGTGACGCACAGAGTGAAGCAAGCACACTTTGCCTTTTATTTGCAGAACTGTGCGAGCCAGAGAATCTTCTTTTGGTTCCCTTCATGTGATGTTTAAAAATAGACTGCCATTTCTGGTGAGCACAGCAGCATGCGTGAGAAAAGGTCCTAAAAAGTACTTTACAATTTGTATTTTAATACGTTTAAATGTTTTTAAGATGTGCACTAGGGGAAAAACTTAAAAATCTTTCTTGATGTCGCAGATTTCCATCAAGTAAGGATCTGCAACAACATATCCCCATAATAGAAAGGTTTTACTGTACCATTGTGCAAACATTCCCACCAGAGGGAGTTCTTGTTACAGATTTGAATAAGAAAAAGAATGTGGCATCAAAGAGAAAAATACACTACTTGAATACCAGCTGTGCTTGTGTTCAGCAGCTCAGTTTACTTTGCACTGTGTGTGTGTGTGTGTGTGTGTGTGTGTGTGTGTGTGTGTGTGTGTGTGTGTGTGTGTGTGTGTGTGTGTGTGTGTTACCTAATGTGGAAGTTCTGCACGTTGACATTCTTGTAGGGAGCGGTCTTCCTCTGGCACCACAACAGAAGACCCTCCTTAG
>CAAKHF010024531.1:55324-71607 GCA_901007745.1 Hippocampus kuda | reverse complement strand
TATTTGCTGTTGGAACCAAAAAAAAAAAAAAACAACAAAACACATTTCACTGAAATAGTCAAACAATGAACTCCTATTTATCGAGGGCGATACATTCCAGACAAAAGGAGGACTTTCCCAGCATATCCAGCTGCATTTGTTAATAGCTATAGCCTTCTAATGGCTTTGTTTTACAGCTAATAGTTTTAGCATTAATGTTCCTCTTTTTTGTACTCTCCTCGTGTGTAATAGTAGTTTTGTAAGTGTGTAAGTGTTTTACTTACTTCTAGTGCATAATTTTGTGGCACCAAAAGTTATTTTGGTGTTCAGTTTAATGACTCCCCCAATCATTAACAAATGTCACTGTGTAAGTGAGATACCCCCAGTTGTGGGAATGCTAATGGCTACTGCATGTGGACTCATGTCATGACCCGAACCTTCTGCAATGTCAGCAAGACAGTATACATGTCAAATACAAAAAAAAATTGATTCAATATTTGAATCAATTACTAAACAAATTACTAAATTTGTAGTAATTCACATTAAATTCATATACAGTATTCATTTTTTAAGATAAGACAAGATAAGAAAACCTTTATTAGTCTCGCAATGGAGAAATTCCCATTTCACAGCAGCAAAGTTATGAAAGGAAGAAGTAGAACAACAAAATATAGGAGCTGCTGGAAAGGCAGCCACTCACACGGCGCCATTTTGAAGTCAAAATTACAAAAATAACACAACACAACACATAGGACACAAGACAGTCGTGCAATCTTCACCACTTTTCTGCATACACTTTGTTGTCTGAAGCAGTTATTGATGAAAAAGGAGAGGATCAAAGTGTCCTTTCACCAGTGGATCAGAGTGAGTATTTTAAGCACATGGGAATTACTGATGCGGATCCATACACCTGTCATTGTTCATTCAAAATACTCGCATATTGTATTTATTAGACATTTTAGATAACTCTCCTTCTTCTTTGTTTTATTTATATTTGGCTGCCAAATGTACAGCACAAGGTATTTTGGCCTGTTTATGTTCAACTTTAAGCAGTTCAAATGGATGGAAATGTTTTTTTGTTGTTGTTTTTTTTGCAAATGAAATACAGTACATGCACATTTTCTCTGTACCGTCTTATTATTCATGTGAGCAAGTGGAAGGGTTTGCATTGGCCAAGTCAATTTCCAGACTTGAACCCAGTAGAGCACAGGTCTCAAACTCAAGGCTCGCGGGGCCAGAGCTGGCCCGCCATGTCATTTGATGTGGCCCCTGAAAGCAAATCATGTGTGCCCGCTGCCATGATCATTGCTGAAATCTGTACCAAAATTGCTTATCAGTGCTTTCTTATGTAAATTTGTCAAGCCAAACAACGGTGTCTAGTTACCATTTCTTTGTAAAAAAAAAAAAAAAAAAAAAAACTGTGAAAAAGATTACATTATAATCCGCATCTTTTTCACGGCCCGACTGTGACCTCTCGTCAAGGTTACTCTAATGACTGAGTGTGGTGCAATTCATCCCAACACAATACAATGAGATTGTGACCTTGTCCCAACTAAATGACCCTGAATTAGGCAATATTGTCACAAAATAATACATAATTTAGTTTAAAATCAAATGATTTTGAGCCAATAATAACAATGAAGACCAGCCAGTGCTGCATTTTCCATGGTAATGATTACAAATGTGGCTCCACAGTTGAGTGAATGCGGGTTCCGTTTTCTTCTATTTGGTGGCACTTGAGTCAAGCAGCTTAATATTTAACACAAGCTGTGCGGTAGCGTGCAGCCAAATTTAATGATCACATTGCAACAGCTGAGAAATTATTTTTTAAGATCAAGGAGGCGAGGGTGAAAGTTCAAAGAAAGGACGCATGTTACCATTTTGACTTTAGGAGTCAAAAAAAAATCCTTGATTCAATGATGCATTTGGCCATTGAGGCAAAGAATCATCGATAAATGTAGAAAGATATATTTTGATAACATCCATTTGAAAGATGATGTCTTTCAGGAGACAAAGAAGAAAAGGGAGCACTACCTTAATGCGAACAGACTGTACAGCATCCTGGTCCTTGGCTTTGGTCACATTCACCAGACTATACACTTTCTTCATGCTTTCACCTTGGCAGACCTCAGTGCACACTGCTGTATTAAGCATTAAGCATGAGGTGACGCCACAAGTTCACAGAGCAACCAGACACGCCTCGCAAAAGCACAGGCTAAGCTCAAAGCAGTCTTTGTATGAGGATAGTTGAAAAAAAACAATAGAGGCTCGGTGTAAATTTGCACACAATGGAAGATAGAATGTCATGTCGTGATTCCCTCAGTGTATCGCGGGAAACACAGTCCAATTTCAGGAGCAATGAGTAATAATTGGTAATATTGGTATATGGAGAATTACAAGTCACATAGTGTTGAAAAGGTACATTTACACACACGCACTCTAAATTGTCCAGAAATATATCTATACATATATATATATATATATATATATATATATATATATATATACACACACACACACACACACACACACACACACACACACACACACACACACACACACACACTGTATAACAGTATTTAGAGGCATGTATTTATCCTTTGGAAAAAAAAATATTACGGTACTGCATCTAACTGAGAAAGGTATGAAATGCTTCTTCTGTCTGTCTGTCTGTCTGTATGATCATGCCCCAGTTGGCCAAGGTGCACACTCAAAAAGAAGTAACAAATATCCACTGCATTATAGAAAAAAAGTGGCAAAAAAATGTTTGTTTTTTTTTACATTGTTTAATTATGTATGTTGTATGTTACTGTATGTTAATATGAAGTACAATAGTTTCAGATTCAAACACGTCATTGACCCTCTAAAAGGGAACTTCCAAAACCACACAAGAAAAAAATAAACATTAATCGAGATCAGTATTACAGAGTACTATTTTCTTATTTACTCTTTGAGCGCCATTGATGGTGTAATTGTACACTCGCCTGACTTATATGTGGGCAGCGTAGGATCGGTTCTCAGTGATGGTGTGAATGTGCGTGTGAATGGTTGTTTGTTTCAATGTGTGCCCTGCAACTGACTGGCGACCAGTTCAAGGTGTTGTTCGCCTTTCGCCAGAACTCAGCTGAGATAGTCTCCAGCCTCTCCCGTAACCCTGTTCATGATGAGCGCATGGCACGATGCACGCAAACACACTCACACACTACAAATGTTCCGATGACGAAATAGCATGCAAATAGTTTCTGAAGTTTGTCAAATATAAAATAGTTACACGTGTGAGTATTTGTAAATACATTATTTTGCCATCAAAAGCACATTCTTGTTGGTTGTATTTATGAATGAATTTGATTTATTTATTAAAAGTCAGGGCGGCTCGGTGGACCAGGGGTTAGCGCGCTGATCTCACAGTGCAGAGGTCATGGATTAGATCGCAGCTTTGGCCTTCCTGTGTGGAGTTTGCATGTTCTTCCCGTGCTTGTGTGGGTTTCCTCCCACATTCCAAAGACATGCATGGCAGGCTGATTGAATGCTCTAAATCATAGGTGTCAAACTCAGGTCCTGGAGGGCCGCTGTCCTGCATGTTTTCCAAGTCTTCCTGTTGCAACACACCTGATTCAAATAATCAGATCATCAGCAAGCTCTGCGGAAGCCTGACATTGAACCTGTTCATTTGAATCAGGTGTGTTGCAAAAAGGGAGACTTGGAAAACATGCAGGACAGCGGCCCTCCCAGACCAGAAGTTGACACCTATGCTCTAAATTGTCCCTCGGTGTGAGCGTGAGCACGGATGGTTGTTCGTCTCTGTGTGCCCTGCAATTGGCTGGCAACCGGTTCAGGGTGTCCCCCGTCTCCTGCCCGAAGACAGCTGGGACAGGCTCCAGCACCCCCCGCAACCCTAGTGAGTATCAAGCGGTTCGGAAAATGAATGGATGGATGGATGTTAAAAGTCACTGTTGTGCATAAAATATATCTTTTCACAAAAAGCTTAATTAATTAATTTCTTGGTCCAAAATGGGTTATTTGTGTGAAACCAACTCATGTTCAACTGCTTATTTCTACAAAATGGAATAAGGACTTTTTAATGTTTTCGATAAATGAAGTGTTTTGAAAAGAGCATATCATGGAAATGTCAGGAAGACACTTGGGTACTTTGTGTTCATATCATAAAATTATTTAGGTGCACCCACTGAAGTGTCCTGTCTATGTGGTGTCTCCTGGTGCCTGGTCAAACATTCACTCAGGTGTACAAGTTAAAACAAAAAATATTGACTCGGTTAAATGCAGACTCACACTTCTTGCACATCTTCCAAGTTGCACCCCAAAACTCAAAACCTAAGAAGCATGTACAAGTGTGTTGCTGTCAGCGGTGACAAAATGCTCACACTCTGTACTTAAATAGAAGCGCAGATATTTGTGTAAAAATAGTCTGATAAAAGTATTTGTTCAAGTCTTGCATTGAAGTGAAAGTATAAAGTACAGACTCTGAACTGTACAAAAGTACAAAAACATGTATGAACGTGAAAATGGCTTGAAGAAGGTGAGTTGGCTAGTTAGTCTGCAAATGAGCTTCTGGGCGTGAATTGTGGCCTGCAGCAGCTCCTTGAAAGTGTTCTTATTTTGTATTTGTGTGTTTGATTTGTCATATTCAATCAATAGCGACTTTGGCTTTCCTTGCCTTCACACCAAGGGATTACATTTCCTTAAGTGCTCTATTTGTTTTTTACTGTACACGATTGACAGCATTTCTGATGCTCGCTTCTTACTCAAATCTTGTCTCACGACATAAAAAGAAAAAATCAAACAAGTAACACCCCGTAACTCAGAAGACTCATAAGTCAGTGCACTCCTAAATCAAAGGATCATTGAACTTTTGTGTAATCTATACAATTAGTCCCATTCAGTTGGACTGCCTGTGAATAGCAGCAGGTCTTGGATTTACAGAGCACATCTCCAATCAATGACAAGGGGCTCTCGTAATGAGCTTTGTGGTACACCTAAAGAAAGACATAGCGGTTGGCTCGGCTTGAACACAGAAAAACTCAAAAACAAAATTAGGCTCAAATCAAACAAAACTTGTCAGGGAGGATACTAAATTTGATGACTTAATTACTTCCCACGACTGGTCGCCGTCTGTACTCACCATATCAGTCTTCAGCGCCTCGGTGACGACTTCCGCCGTTCCAGCCTCCTCTCCCTCTCTTCCCTGACCCTGATGGGGGGCCCACCTGCTCTCGGCCGCCTTCAGCATCTGCAGCAGGTTGGGGCCCCTCTTGATCGCCTGCTCCTCCGCGGAGCCTACGCATTCGTCCCGCTCGTCCTCTGTTTCTGCTGCTTGAGGACAGTGGCCTGAGCCCGACAAGTGCAGGGTCTCTCCGGAGACTCCCATCAGCTGCTTTTCCTCAGCCATGGGACTCCACTTTGTAAGTAAAGCACTTCTTGCTCAAGTGGATGTAACAGTGCTCTAGTGCGTGCACATAAGGGCTGTTTTGACTCCAAACAACAGCATTTGTTTCAATGTAAAGTGGCCGCAAGTTAGTCATGGTGACAGTGTGTACACGCTAAACACCGCTTGTTGGCACGCAGAGAAATAAATACCCAAGGCAAATTGTGGCACATATGAACAGGGGTGGGAAGTAATAAATACTTTGTAACTTGTGTAATCTTTGTCCTATATATGTACTTTACTTGGGGTACCAGGTGGTGACCTTTTCGAACAGGTAGAGGGAGCTAGCTGCAGCAGTCGCTAGTTGATGCTGAAACAGTGGAACATGTTGAAGAACACAAATACTTGGGCACAACTTTAAATTGTCTGCTGAAATTCTCCTCTAACACGGAGGATGTCCTGGTTTCATTTTGTCAGCTTTAAGGACAGAAACCACCTACAGAAAATTGTGGCTGTCTGCTCTAAAATAACTGGTACTCCTCCTGGAACTCTGTTGACTGTTAATGAACATCTGACACGCAAGCTAGCAGTTCCGCAATGCTCAAGACCCCTCACATGCTTTGTTTACAAAGTTTGAATGGCTGCCTTGAGGACGCCGACTTTGTTGCCCCACCTGCAGAACTCAAAGAAGAAAGGTCACTTTAGTGCTGAAAGCTGTGCTGCTCCTCATTTTGTGAATTTCATCAAACATTTCTGTCTATCCTTAAATATATTTGCACACACATTTTCAATTCCCACTCATTTGCATCTGCCTTGGTACTTTAACATTAGCCTTGTTTATGTGCAGATATTGATCGTATTCCTTTATTGTTTTTGGTTTTAAATTGCAGCTCTACATGCATTTAATCGACTCACGCCAAGGACAAATAAAGTTTTCTGATTTTGAATTTGAATACCTTGATTTATGTGATGTGTTGTCAACATCACACAGAACAAAGTCTAATGAGCCAAAGAACATCGATTGCTCTTGCTCTAGCACAGTAAGGAGGTCCGGGTCTGAACAGTTGGTCATATAGGCCCTCTATGATGCCTCGTAAAATTAAAGGTGGTTCTTGAACAACACGAGATGTGATGTGACAACTTTGATTGTTTCCTTCCTTAATAGAGTCACAGTGGTTTAGGATAATATTATACAATGTATTTCTTTTCGCGTTTGTGCAACATGTCTTTTTTCATGCATGTGTTTGTGTATGAGCTCACACACACGTGGATCATTTTAGACAAGACTGCAACGGATACATTTCCACTGGGGTGACTGTTAATATAAATGACCTCAAATGACCGAAGTAGCTGTGATTTGAGAATCAATTTTGGAGCACAAATTCCTGCTATCAAGGGAATCAATGTTACAGAATCCATCCACACATCACTGACAGTTAGCAAAAATATTATTTGCCTTTAAACTGAGAAGCGGTGTTCCTCCAGTGTAGTCTTACGCATATCCGAATGGATGAATGAATGCATCATCAACAAACGCTGGGTACCTCGCAACTGTGGTTAACTTTTGTACCACTAGAGGGCGTAAGTGTCCCATCGTGTCGGAAAAAACACGCCGTCCTTTGAATTGAGAACTAGTTCGAGGCATTACAGAAAAACCTTCGCTCTTCCGCTCTCCCTCATTGCTATAAATCACAGAAAGTGCTCCAGCCATTTATTCAATTTATTTAAATATGTCACAACATTTATTTTCATGCCATGATTTATTGTTCATGTTTTAGGTCAACATCAAGTCAGGGAGGGAGAGAGCGCAATAAAGGTATTAATAAATATCATATTTAGACTAGTTTCACTACCTGCGCTCAACATAGAGCGAGCATGAACACAGTTGCACAGACACACGATTCAACATTACACTAACACAATGTGTCCTAATAGTTTATGGTCATTGTCATACACTTGACACATGATGAGTACCACTTTACACTGTGTCGTTTGTTTTAAAACAGGGTAAACACATCATGACAATCAGGACGAATACTCACCTCATCTATTTCTACTTCACATTTTGCACCCAAATTCTATCTATCTATCTATCTATCTATCTATCTATCTATCTATCTATCTATCTATCTATCTATCTATCTATCTACAGATATTTGTAATGTACAGTCAAGTACGAATTTAGAGTCGCGTACCTTCATTATAATACTGTGTTGTGCCAAAACATGCTAGGTAGGGAGCACTGAGATCTACTGGAAATGATACAATGAAGAGGAAGAAGGGGAGGCAGTGAAGGTCCCCAAATAAGCTCCGGCAATAGTAATTGTTCCTCCAAAGTAATTGCTTATTTATTTTTTACTTCATTAGAGCAGCAGGATATACCTCTATGTTGTCTCTAAACTCTCAACACAAAAGCAAAAAAAATTGACCATGCAACAGCTCGTACGTTGGGGCACTTGTAAGTCACGATACCATTGTACTTGTGTTTAATCCATTTGTGTGATCACCTTCAGTTGGACTGACTACAAATAGCCGATTTTGTCTTAACATCTCCATTCAATGACAAGAGGCCCTGGTAATGAGCCCTGTGACAAACATAAAGATATTGGGTGGATAGGCTCAAATCTGGTCATACTAAAAAAAAAAATGTATTAGGCTCTGACCTGGAAAAAAATTGAAAGTTGGGGCACTTCTAAGTCAAGGTTCCATTGTACATTGAAAGACATGCTGACATTTTGACATTTAGTTTACATTTGGTCCACTGAGTCTGCGTCAAGAGCAGCCTCACCGCATTGCTCGTATGTTCTTGTATTGGCACAGTAACAGATGCTTGAAGGTGTTTTTGAAGGTGGTGTTACAGAGGGCATAGCACGCCGGGTTGATGGTGCTGTTGATGTAACACAACCAGTAGCCAATGGTCCACAGGGTGTTGGGGATGCAGACGGAGCAGAAGGTGTTGATCAGCACCATCACGTTATACGGCGTCCACGTCACCACGAAAGCCACCAGGATGGCCATGATGGTGCGCGTCACCTTCTTCTCCCTTGAAGATGTGCTTTTCTTGCGCCACTTGGCCACTGCACTCTGCTTTGTCACCTGGAGGGAAATAGATGGCGTCACATCAGTGGTCGCAACTTGCGAGGCTTTCTCTGCTGGCCTAAACGCAGTGACAAAGACTGACCTACATTTTGTCACTGTCGGAATGCTTGTATCATCAAAAGCTTTCAGGAAAACCAAAAAACACCAGCCATCCACAGCAAAGTCCGTGTTCACGCCATCCAGACCGATCAGATAAAAGGCCTTCAAAATTTCAAGGACTACGATTACATCATCTACCTAAACTTATATTTCTTGACTGATTGAATAACTAAAATAACAATAACAAAACAAGCTTTCTTAAATGCTGACTTCATGATTTTCACTAACTGTGTAAAAAAACCATCCAGGCTTTCATTTTTGAGTCGACATAATGTTGCATGGTTCCCACACAGTCAGGGAAGAGGTGAAGTTTCACAGCACTTCTCAGATAGTCGAACATTCAAGAGAGTTAATGGATTTATCCGCAAGCCATTTTTCAAGCTATTTTCAACACTTTATAATGAGTTAATAAATAATAAATATTTGTAAAATAACAGACCAATAGGGTTTATTTGGGATAAAATATGAAATTGACCATATGTGGAAATCAACCCAAAGGGCAATAAAAATGACAACAAATCCAGCAAGTATGGAGGAGCCTGACCATTGAAGGCTCACTAAGTGACAAGCCTATGTGTACAGATATGTTCGATTTTGGCCTCTATGCTGTCATGTCTCGGAAAGCTAAGAGGTTTTGGCATTAGTAAGTCATGGACCACTGTACAGTTTATCATAGTGACGCCTTTGCAGCATTTTTGCTGCGCACAAAAAAGATTTTGCAGTGGTTGGGTCAAGTGCTTGGTTAGGTTTTAGCATCAGAGCAACATATGTGTCAGCTTGGTACTGGTCAGGTTGTGCCAACAAGGAATAGGCTGTGAAGAGCAATAACCGTCTCCTCAGACTGCTTAATATCTCATATTCATTTAGAGAAGAAATTTCAGATAGGCGTGTAAAATTGGGAGCTGTGGAATGTCTCAGTTTAGTTGGTTGCCATACAATTTGATTGCTCAAGGTGCTACTGGCATCGTTTTCGTCACTGTTTATGCAACCTGCAGAAACCTGTTGATATTTTGCACGCTCATTAGCTCAGTCCAATGATGCTATTCCAAGCCATCCTAAAATTCTAGTGATATTTCGATTCATAAAACAAACGTCAACACTGCAAAAGTATCATCTAAACCCCCAATATCGACCTTTTCATTGATCCGTGATATAACGGACCATGGACCAGTCCGTGACGAAAGAAGGTTTCATAGCAGCAGGTTTCATTTTAAAATTATGTCTAAGTCCCCAGTAGTTAAGTCTGACTCAAGACAAGCCATATGACTCTGTTTCTGTTTACATACCATTACCTTGGAGCCCAGTGGTTAGTCTGACAGCAATTGTATCCAAACTTTCTATACCGAGGATTGCATAAAGACTAACTGATACATCTAATAGTCACTTGGTCCTGTATCCCGCTTGGCCAGATCTGCTCTTGCACTGATTGGCAGAGGAACCACATCTCCACATTCAATAATCAATACAAGAGCAATCTGTGCTAAGCTGACCTTGACACTGAGCAGAAAATGGAGCAGGCAATTGGTATTCATGCTAGTTGCTGCTGAAACTGAATTACCATTATTCGCACAGGTATTATGAATTGAAATTTTGCTGCTGTTCGGTTGGAAATCATTTATTTACATTTTTTGCAAATCGAGAAAAGCTCTATCTAAAACCAATTCTTCATTAGTGGCAGTAGTAGCAGAAGTAGTAGTCACGTCGCAGTTCGCCAAGCCACGTCTTCACAAATGTTGTGTGATTAGTGTAAAACAAGGAAGTGAAAGATAAGAACAGACACGTTCTTCTTCTTTTCTTCTCTTGCCTTTCCACCCAGAGTTGAATGAAAGGAGAACAACATGGGCAAGCTACAAAGACAATTGTTAATTTTATGCAATGGCTCCAACAGCTACAATCATGGACAGCAGGCTACCTGGCTGTAATTTGGAGACCTCTGTATGACGTTCATCATACCGTGAGTGAGAGAAATTGTCTATTCTGACACAATGGAGTAAAGGTGTTTACCTTAAGCATTGTTCTTGTGGCTTGACAGTCCGTCAAGGATGTTGCTCTGGAAGCTGCTTCTCTTTGGTTCATCCTTCTTATGGCATTCAGTCCCTTCAGCACCGAAACAGGGACCTCGTTCTCCGTAGACGTGGAGGGTTGGACACTGTCCGCCTCTGGTTCCACTTGCTCGGGTTTGTCTTCCTTGTAAGGAGCGGATCCGTTCTGCTGCTGCGGTGCTTCCTTCTCTGTGCTCTGCACAGCCTCCCTGAGCTGCTCCCTCATCTTCTGAATGCAGCTGTTCAGGATCTGGTTCTCGCCTGCGTCCTCCTGACTGTGAGAGTGAGCTTCTCCGACACTGGTGCCGGATGTCTTCCTGCTGTCCCTCTGCATTCGGCTACGGCTGGCCCTGGAGATGCGCCAGTAAAGGTAGATCATGATGGCCACGGGTAGGTAGAAGGCCGCGATGGCCGTGCCGAATGTAACCGCTGGGTTGGAGAAGAACTGGATGTAGCACTCGCCGGGCGGCACGGTTCGCCCGCCCACAATAAACTGCCAGAACAAAATAGCCGGCGCCCACAGGACGAAGGACAGCACCCAGGCGGCGGCGATCATCAGACCGGCCATTTTAGTGCTACGGCGCGCCGGGTAGCTCAGAGGCTTGGTGACGCAGAAGTAACGGTCGAAGCTGATGATCAGGAGGTTCATGACTGAGGCGTTGCTGACCACATAGTCCACAGCCAGCCACAGGTCACACACAACCGCTCCCAAGGGCCAGTAGCCAATCACGATGTAGACGGTGTACAGGTTCATGGAGCCGACACCAATAATGAGGTCCGCACATGCCAGACTGAACAGGAAGTAGTTGTTGACGGTCTGCAGGTTCCTGTTTACCTTTGGAGAAACCACATGGAGCAGGCTGTCAGATGCTAATCTTTTTTGTGTGATGTATGTTTTCTCCCTTCTATTAGATTACATGCCAGAACATTCATTCTCTAATTGCTTCTCCACTGTGGGATACCTTACAAAAGGCTGTTAGTTAAATATGGAATGGAAAAGGAAGCATTTTAATAGTAAAGTAGTAAACACACCCATCCATGTCCTTTGATCAAGACAAAAGCAATTTAGAAAAAATGGTAAATGGCGTGAATCGATTTTAGCCTTCTTCTCAACATCCGTTGTTTGAATATGTGAAGAGTCAGTCAAAAAGATTTGGGGTGAAGCAAATTTCCTTCCGTAGAAGACGGAACACCAGCAGTTATTTACATTTCACAAGGTAGGGTGATTCCAAAACCCTCTGAACTGACCTTAGCATTTTTTTTTAATTAAAAAAATCTGGTCAGACATCCATGGCTATCATGGCTTGTCCATGGTCGCCTGAAACGGGATTACCGCTGATGCCAGGAACAAAATGAAAACATAGTACTGTATTACATTTTTTTCCCACTACTTCAGTAGGCATGCATTCTTTCTCAGTGCTTTGGCTTGCGTTTCCATTTGGACAGTCTTGACTGCGTCATCCCTGACCAGCTTGTCAGTTACCATTCATGCCCTCACAGGGCAGATTTCTGTCCGAAAGGCAAGTAGACACATTGAGTTTTACCGACTTGACTTCAATTTTGACTCAAAACAATGAACTAACCTTTATAGAGAGCATGACCAGGATGTTTCCAATGACGGTGATCAGACTGAGGGATCCTGCCACCAGAATAATAAGCACAATCTCCACAGTGGTGTAAGGACTGGCCGAGAAGAGGCCAGCTTCACCCTCGCTGCTGGTATTCACAGTCTCCATTGCGTCCACTCGGATGTGGTGACAGATGCTTCAGGCTGCAGATACAAAAAAATAAAGAAATAAAACAGGTTTAATTTATTTCACAGCAATGTTGCCACATGTGACAAAAGTATTCACAGTCACACAAATACCTAAAAAAAAAAAACTGCAGAAGTACGAATGTAACTACTTGACTTATGAATACGTCAACTCAAACTGAAGTACAATAACAAAGTATTTGTACTGTATTACATTCCACCACTGAAGGTCACCAATGCAAAATGATGTGGAACACTTGGCAGGTGTTTGACAGCGGTTTCAGCTTGCAGTGAGAATGTGTGAGCAGTGACCAGGTGAGCAAATAAAGACTTCAGCAGCTGCGTTTGAAAACGGAGAGCGGACGCATATCAGGAATGCAGTATTAGGCAGTACATCATTTCAAATCTGACTGCCCACAAGATGTAATTATTAAATGGAATGGTATTGGACTGATCGTATTCTTTTTCCTTCTCTTGATTTGAAGATGACTGCATTATGATCTCCCTTTCCGAAAAGTCTCCCTTTAAAAGGAAACTGATATCATAACTAAATCTGCTGTTTGCTCACAGGCGTACCCTGAGGCTCGGACTGGATCGTCGAGACACACTTACAACATCTCGCAGGCTAATTTTTAAGACAGTCTCTTTTCATTTTGCGGTCTTAGAGGCATGACATGAGCGGATTCCTTCTTTAAAATAAACATCTTAGAACCGAGAGGGCACATTTTAAGATATTAAATTATGATTAGACTGAAAGAAGGACTTCATGTCTGTCTAAAAATAGCCAGAAATCTCATAACAGTGACAAATCAAGGTTTGGTTGTCTGATAATAAATCAGAGTCAATGAATGTTGCAATTCCCTTGGGAAGCTTTTCTATAAACCAGCATCTGAACTGACCTGGAAGTGTAAACCTTGATTGGATATGTCCTGACAGCGAGGATGGGACTGTGTAACGCGGCCAGCCACCTACCAATATACCTCAAAAGGGTTGCATTAAAATTCCCTGCCTCTTGCCTTGGAAGTGCAAAATCCCCTTTGAGTGGATGTAATGCACGTTTGAGCGCCAATTGTATTGTCCTGTACTGTTTGGTAATACTGTCTGGCTCTAGTTTTGTGAAAGGTGCATTCAGCTTTTGGAGTAACATATGCTGCCATCCAAGCATTGTGGATTTGCCCCTGTTGATGGTGGGTTGAGAAACTGCACCCTACATTGAACAGTAATAATAAAAAAAAAAATCTTTGGAATGGTTTTTATTACTGTATAATAATTATATATATATATATATATATATATATATATAATTTTATCAGCCTTAAAACTGTCTGCTCCATTTGTTATGTTTCCACAAGGTCCACCCACACGACACATCCAAACACTTGTGATGCTGCTCTATGATGCTTTGGTTAAAAGCATCCGTCCACAAATCTGTAATACCCTGCACATTTAAAATGGTAACTACCCCACCTCCGGCCAACCGCACAATCCTCCCCCCCAAAACAAAAAACAAAAAACAATTAGGCTGACAGAAAACAGCACACTTAAAGCAAAAACAACAATTTCAATGCAAGAGAGGTTGATGTGGTAGCCAAAAAAAAAAAAAACCAGTTGCCAAATATGCCAAACATAACAATGTGACAAAGCAATATATTTTCATTATAAAATCGATGTAAAGACACTCAAGGGTCCTTGCATGCTGTTCTGAGCCTGTAAGTGGCTCCATTAGGCTACACGATAACATCATACTTTACCTGAGAGACATTTCCTTCCTGCTCTTACAGACCGAGAAACTTCATTACTACAAAGTACATTGCTAACTCCATCTCTTACTCATCACCGACCTGTTCAGTCTTTTCTGAGGCAAGACTACCAACAATCGTGTGTGTGTGTGTGTGTGTGTGTGTGTGTGTGTGTGTGTGTGTGTGTGTGTGTGTGTGTGTGTGTGTGTGTGTGTGTGTGTGTGTGTGTGTTTTATATGGCCTGCATGTATGTTCGACAACTGGGTTTCTGTTTGGGGTTAGATGTCTGCATATCATGTGAACATGTTTTTCAGACTGGACATATATTTAGCTCAACCAATTTTTCAAAGTTATGGTGCTTTAGGAAGATCTGTGATGTAGCTATGCGGGAGGTTGACCGGCTGGCTCAAGCTTCAGCAAGTCTGCATTTGCGTGCCGAAATGTAAGCTATGGCTAACAGTGGCTGCATCTTTAATTGTGGAGATCTGGAATCAACTGGAATCAGGAAGAAAAAGATGAATGGGTAGATTTTTTTTTTCAAACTGCTGAATAAAGCATTTGCAATAAACAGCTGTAGCTGTTGTGAAAATGTAATATAAATGTGTTGTATTCTATGAACAAAAGCAAAATGGACATACAGGAGAGCCCTGCATATACGTAGTGCAGCACCCGTGGAATCACCTATTCATAGATCTCTCCCAACCCCACCCCCCATGACACGTTATAAAATATTTATTTATTTTTTTAATATTAATTTATTTATTTATATTCATGCAGAAAACAATGTCATTAATATAGTCTTTGGGTTTTTTTTTGTTTTTAGTAGGACTGTAAAACTTACATTGTGTACAATGCATTGCAGTGCAGTCATGCCCAAGAAGTTTGAATATACTGTACACATTCACATTTTTGAATACACATATTGAATTTTTTGGAGTATGACTGTATTTATTTTATTGTAATCTTTTTACGTGGAAAACGCTTATTGATGATCCATTTGAAGTTATTCAAGAATGTTTTGGGTAAAAAAAATAAAAATAAGTGTCCGGTCCTTACTTCCTGCGAATGGTGGTGGTGAACTATATGGCATTTTTAATGGTCTGGCCTCACTTCCCCTAAGAGTGATTGTCTGTCAAGGAGAGAAACCATCGGATGATTAAATCCAGCAGATGCAACAGGCAGAAGTAGCAATGTACAATAGACTGGGCCATGGTAGCAGGGTGATTAGTTTGGTTTTTGAAAGTCCCACATGATAAAAAAAAATGCTGGGCCGAATAGATTGGGATGAAGATTTGATTTGTAGCTGAAGAGTTAAAGCAGGCCATCATTTTTGACAGTACTGTAAATGTTAGGTGAGATTCTTCAAAAATATTGGTGGCTGCTAGAAGGCTATGTGGGTTACACCGCTGAATTTGGACACCGGCATCCAGTCATTTCAGTCAGAGCAGACGATCCACTCATTGAAAACAGGTGGGTTGTGTCAAGAAGGGCAGCTGGTGTAAAAATTGTGTCAAACAAATGAGAGTGACTTGCTGTGGCAACCCATGACAGAGTTAAGTTGCTTCTATTTCCTAGAAAATGTTGATGTTTTTTTGTAATCACAGCAACATGGAAACCAATTTCTTGGTAGCTCTAACTCATCAGTATGGGTAGTTTTTACCCTTTGTTGGATCAAACTCTTGGGCAAAATCCTCAATCCAATGCTATGAGTAAAAATAACCCAGTATGGTCTCGGTCCTTTTTGGGCTGGGTTAATTATTTCACCCAAATTGGGTTATTTTTATCCCAGCAGTTTTAAGAGTGTAGATATGGCGAAATGTCAGCTTTGGTGTCAGTGTTTAGCAGGGAGATTAAAAGACAAAACCGGCAGCATGTTTACAGATGTCAGAGCATGTGTCAGTGTGGACCTTACACACAGTACACAGCTTCATCAAAGGACGCATTTAATGAGTGGAGGGATCAGAGGGCAGCAAGCTATTTATTTTTTTAAATCATCTCGTCTACGAATATAGACCAGCCTACATATTGGTCTCTATCGTTACAGACATGATATTGTCTGCAAATGCAAGAGACTAATAAGCCAAACGAACATATTAGATATTTGTTTCAAACTCGACCCGATGTGATCACATCATCTTTTGCCGCCCACAAAAGCCAAGTGTGACTTCTTCTGGGCTCAAGCAGCAACG
>CAAKHF010024531.1:30457-54641 GCA_901007745.1 Hippocampus kuda | reverse complement strand
TGCATATGTGGGGTGTGTGGGGGCAGGGGTGGGTGGGTTGTTGTCGGTGGGGTTGTAATAGAGCCTAAGTCAAAATAGTGGACACTGTTCCGAATGAAACCAAGTCAGCAAAGAGGCAGCTGCAGCAGCAAACCAGGAGTAGTGATTAAGAGCCATAACTTTATTTCAGTCATCTAATTTTCTGCATGCAAGTCAGGGGATTCATTGGATGCACTTGGACGCACAGGGATGGGGAAGCCGCTGTTGGGAATCCTTTGTGCTTAGTATCAAAAGATTAAAACAGCATCTTAGCTGTGTTGGGAATCGTTCATCATTCCGTATTTCTGAATCACTGTACGATTTTATGTCGTGGACCATCACCATACTGTACTACTACAGCCTACTATAGTTCACTCATCAGTCAAATGAAAAATATTTTTAGGCAAATAATTTCATCAGCTGGGGGACCTTCCGTAATAATTAAATCAATAGATAAACCATGATACCGCTATATTGTTTTAATTGAGTGAAGAAAATGAATACAAAGTGCCATATGGCTGTCCGTATAATAATGTGTTACTCATACTAACAACATTTTCACACCACAACTCGTGAATTTGCCGCATATCAAACAATAATCCCTCTCATATTTCTGGATTTTTTTTTTGTTTGTTTGTTTTTGGAAAATGTCCTCCAGTTATTCACAGAAAATTCATTCTTCACTGTCTCCTCTGCGGACCGATCACAACTTCAACCACTTTGAGACCACCAACTGGCCACTGGTGGAACAGCAGGCGACCAACAGAAGAACTATATGACCGTTTGATGTAACAACACAGAAGAGGCACTGCAGGAGTTTTAAGTATATTTTTAATATAAAATAGTATTTTATTTATATAATTCAATTCATCATCATCAATATTATTATTATTATTATTATTATTATTATTATTATTATTATTATTATGTTTGATCATTAATATGTACAGCACTTTTTTAAGCTGCGGTAATTTTTTTGAGACGTTCAATAAAAGTTGAGCTGCGTTGCGTAGACAACTTTTACAGTGCACAGGGCACAAGAGCAAAGTATTGCTTTGGCGCTATCTTGCATCATCTTGCTCCAAAGTTACTATTTTAATGTGAGGGGAGGAGCTTCATTTAGTCACCTTATATCACTGTCTAATCGAAATGCACAGATTTGCTGCCATCTTGAAGTATCTTCAGATCATTATAAACCTTGGCGCAGTGTCAATTCCTCGAGATGAGTAACAATCACTACTTTTCAAGATGCATTGTGGGTCATATTGATGGCACAATAGAGAGAGAACCTTTGTAGAGCCAAGGCACCAATTACAAAAATCACACAGCATACCACCAAACAATATTGTGACAAGAAGTAGGAACACTGAAATAAGATCTCGTCTCATTTTACTCACGAATTGACTTAACTGTGTGACATCTGGGCCAGTTGAATTAAACACAAAGCTGAAGTCATGACTTATTCTTTTTAAAAAACACAGAAAACAGGTGGCTACACCAGTTTATTGTATCTACTGCCAACTAATGGAAGAGCATTTCTTTTTGTTCTTGTCACTACAGTACATGTACACCAGTGACAATTAGATGAATACTGTCATGATATATTTTTAGTGAGTAAATAATTGAAGTGAAATTGGATAATTTCCTGCGGTTCCCCGTATATATACAAAATAAGTGAGGCATTAAAATATCACTCCAAGGTGATGCAGAACAGAGGAAGGAGTTCTACCACATGACCAAACACCACAATTGGTCGCCTAATTGATTTCAACTGGACCCTCGCTTCACACATATACTCCCACTAATAATAATGTGATTACTTTTTTGAAAAAGTGCCCTTACCTTCAAAGTTTGTTGCCGAATCTCACCTTACAAATATGCAGTGACGTGGATGAGCACTCTTCATGTGCTCCATGTTACTGTCACCTCTGTGGACAAACTGGAGGCAAGCAGAAAGTAACTGGATGTTGCTCCTCCTCTGACAGCGTGTGTGCGCGCTTGTGTGTGTGTGTGTGTGGTTGACAGACAGTTAAGGCATAGAGGGAGAGGGGGAGACAGGGAGAGGAATCTACAGGAGCTTTTAGTGTTGTAAGCCTGCAGCCAGAGTGGTAAATTTGAATAAACAAGAGGCGAGACAGGCGGCGAGGGCTGCTTGTTTGAGAGCGAAAGAGCATGGTGGCCTCTGCTCGCAGCTGTAGGCTTTACGTGGCATGGAATCAGAGAAAAATGCTAAAGCACAATTAAAGGCCGAAATGGAAAAAAAGAAATAAAAAAGCAAGAAAGAAACAGGACGGCCCGCTCTGTGATATTCCGTTGCTGCAGGACGTTAACCTTTAAAACTCTGTTGTTTTGACCTTTTCAGTGAACCTGTGACGCAGTGTGCTCCAGCTGGTGGATGACCTTCCTTTGATGGAATTATCACAAAGAAGAATGGCTACACTTTGTGCAGCAATATTGCCAAATGAAGAGCGTGTTGTTGATTTAAAAAAAAAAAAAAGATTGTAATTGAGATGATTTATCACACCTCCTCACAGCTCATATTTTCTCTCTCAAATCCTAACACTGCTTTCTGAATGAGCTGACTGATGCAAAAGTATGACCATGGTCCTGAGTAGGACTTTTCATTTAAAACGAATCATATATGAGGCTTTAAATATGCCACATGCCAAGAGGTTGCTAACACACTCTTGTACTAACGTCATTAGCGGTATTGTCCCACTGTTTAGGTCACAGTCGACTGATTAAATGGATGGTTTCTAGGAGACAGGTTAATGCTATTTTTATTGCCTTAAATAATTGCCTTAATGTGTTCCCCCACCATATATGGATAATCATTTGATTTGTAGAGTTGGACAAACGGTCCAACAAAAATGAAAAAATGAACACTTGGAATGAGCGCTCAACACATGTCCAGACACTCACACAGATATAATTGGCTAAATAGACTCTAACTCCTGACACACCCCTTCAAGGCACACATCCAACACACAAATTCTACAGTCCTTACAGTACCGTTTATAAAATCAGTTTATTTATTTGCATTGTGTATTTTGCTCTTATTACACAACAATATTTTACAATGCTATTTTTCTATATTTAAAACAGAAAAAAAAATTCGGATGCTGCAATGGACTAATGGCCTTTCAATTCATTTCACTGGGCAAAATTGATTTGCTGTATGAGTAAACTGAAATACAAGCTTGGTCACAGAACGCAAATGTACTACTTTACAAATACTATTATGACTCATATTTAGTAGATCATGTGCTGAGTTTCTGAAGAGGAACAATACCTTTCAGCTAAGAATCTGCAACATGAAATGCATAATTAATTAGCAGCCATAGTTATGTTTTAATCCTGCTGGCCATGGGCAGCTGTTATGCATGTTAACATCATACAACATCTACAGAGCTCAGTTACATTAGTATCTGCTCACAGGTAGAGAGAAAATAGAAGGCAGTGTTGGCCTATGCATTTGATACCATGGCCCTCAGCTTGGTCTCACCTGACTTGATCCACCTCTTAATGGTATTTTGGAACTGGGGTGGACAGACACAAAGCTTATATGAAAAAAGAAAAGAAAATTAAACAATATATGGACGGTATATAAACAGGAGTGGTATATTCTTTTTTCCAATCAAACGAGCCTCATGTCAATAGTTGAAGCAGAATAGCCAAACTGCATCTGGTCTGCACATGCTCTATCTTGACGTAAGTGCGTGGTGACGTGATCGTAAACACATGATGATGGCAGCTTCTTACCAGACTTCCTCTGCGACGACAGAACTTGTTTTTGATCAAGATATAGCTTCGTTAAAAGTGTGAAAGCTATCACAGCTGCTGTGCTAACAAGACGAAGTAATTCTATCTTGATGAATCAGGGGATGTTTACATCGATCTCCACGTGTCACACGGTTAATCTAATTAACGGAGCAAGCTTTTTTTTTTTCCCAGAGCAGCGCATGTAAATGGCAGATCGAAAAAGATCACGTCACATGAAAACAGGTGACCAGAAATCTCCATTCGGAATGATTTCAATCACATTGACAAAAATGAATTTCAAAGGTGGAGTTATTTTGTTGTTGGGTTTTTGGGGTCTGACAAGAAACACAATAGCATTTCTTTGGAGGATGGAACATAATGGCATTTCTGTTCATTTCACTGGAGAAAGATGATTTCAGATGTGAGGTGTTTTGAATTGCGAGTGTGGCCAACAGATTATACGCGTAAAACAAGGCACCACTGTGTTAATTTGTGCAAATCACAACATATGTGTTTTTTAGTCCAACATGGCTGTTACCAGTTTTACTCCGACCAACCAATCAGAGGACAAAAAAATGCAGACATCATCAAGAGACAGCAGGCTGGCCTTGTGGCTGATGAATTTGAAATCTGATTGGTTGAAGAAACAATCCCCCTCAATATAGTTTGAGTTACATCAGCCAGCATAACTGATTCTGAAGACCCTCTGCCTCAGTTGCATTGTTTGTTAGCATATGTGTGTGCAAAGGCACATACACGGTGACCTCATGCTCTGAAGGCCAACACATACAACATGCTGGGCTGAATAGGACGTGTGAATAGGACTGATAAAAGGATGCGGTGCTCTAGGGCACGGGGATCTATAGTACTGTATAGGATTGCATGTTGTCCCAAGTGATAAAAGCCACCACCGCTTTACACATGCATAATGTCTCATCATTTTCTCATCTGTATAGTTTCTTGTGTATTGTGTAATTTTATTTTTATTATTTTATTTTTTTTGCTTTTCTGCCACTGTCAGAGCAAGAGAAGAATCCCAGAAAAACATTGCATGCAAAACACAGAACAAAATCCTCATTTGCTTTGTACCACTCATAAAGAAAAAAACTGCTGCTAACAATGAAGCAAGCTTTTTCCTTTTCGCCATGTGAACTCATGCCCCAAGCCTTTTTTCTTTTTTTTTCTTTTTTTTCTTTTTTTTTTTTTTTTTTAGGAAAAATCAGGTCATTTAGTTGGAGCAGCTTTCTGAATCTGAATGGATGATGAAGACCGAAACACAATAGCAGCAGCACAGCGCAATACAAAAATCCTGCTGACATGTTTACTGATGCGTGCAGAAATCAAAATAAGATGTTGGGGTTTCTGAGATACAGAAGGAGAAACAACTTGGTCTTACATGTTTTCTTTCCCATTTTAAACTAGTGTCAACCCCCTGTTTATAGACATATACATATAAGGTATGCAAATCAAAGTTCTGTAAAAACACATTAAAAAGATGGTTTCAAAAGCTGCAATATCACAAGTGTGTGAATGGTGAACCGCAATGTACAGCACTAGAAATGCATTCTCATCACTTGGAAGTAATCATTAAAATCTGGGATTTAGTCCAACCGGACTGTCACCAAGCCACACTTGCTTCGTTGTTCCTCAGATTTATGGCACATTAGAACCACAAAATCTGTGACAGAGACTAATGTTCATGTTTCCTAAAGATCTCAATGATCAATCTGGACAGACAAATTTGTTGCTGCACTCCTAACCTGTTACTTAATCCAAGAAGCTAAAGACTGGTACACACATATCAATCGGGTTCAATTTTTAAAAAATGGTCATCTTTTCTGATCGGTCAACAAAGGCCTAATTGTTGATTTATCTCTGAACAATTATCCTGAATTATTATCCTCTCATGTGGACCGTGTTGAAAGAGGGTTTTTTCCCCCTGATATGCTTGGGAAACACTGAGGACCAACAATCGTAAACGTTCGTAAACAATCGTAAATGTTAAACCCGTTCCTTATTTTCGATTGCAAAATGTTATGTGTGTGGTCGGACAGAAATAAAGGGGTAACTTGTTGTATAGTTTGTATCACATGTCCTTTACCACAATAAAAATGACAAACAGTAGAAAGTGAAATTGCAAAATAGTTGCCAGATAAGCTAACGGTTAGCCTTGCTTCTTCTGTTTCTTCTGTCTTTGTATTTTACAACAGTCTGATCTGTGGCACCGTTCAGTCTTGGTCCTATGACATGATCTGGTTACAATTGGTGGAATTGTGAGTGCAGTGTGGACATCTGGAGTACACAACGCACACAAAAAAATTGTCAATGCAAAGTCTCCTCATATTTCAGATGTTAAATGTCACTCTGCATTTTTTGCTCAGAGAGCAATCGCTTTATGCAAAGTGGAGAAAACCTTTATCTATAATAATGATAGGACATCAATGCATCATACCTATGGTGAATGTAGTTTGTCTTCTGGTACTTTTTGTAACTGGTCCTGTGGTTTAAAGGTTAGCACAATGTTACACCTTACTATGCTTTTACACAACCTAATATTTACCTGGCTGGCCATTCGCATAACCTGACCAAATTTAAAGGAATTTAACTAATCGGCGCCCATTTGGCTGTCGTTGCTGGACAGTCCCGGGGCGCTTGTGTCTTGCGCCTGTAATGGGCAGCATTTTTCACAGCCTGGGAATTTCTCCATTGCGAGACTAATAAAGGTTTTCTTATCTTATCTTATCTTATCTTAATCAATAACATTTTCCTCTATTTACAGGCATACATAATGCGATTGTTTGTTTCGCCAGTCACCGAATCAGTTGTGTGTGTTAGATACATTAGATTGCAAAGATAATTCCTTATAGTGGGATTACTAAAGCAGAATAAATGATAAATATTCTAAATCATAGTAAATGCTTCCCTCAGAGCTAACATGCTGTTTTAGCACTCTGCTGCCACCTAGAGGACTAATGTCTCACGACAACACTTGTAGGAGTCTTAACATTGAGAAAATTAAATAAACTAATTATATTATAAATCAAATATATAATTGGAACATGGATTCTTTTATGATTTCAGTGTTCATTTATTTATTTCAAAATTTACCTTTTTGGATTTTAATACTTGTTTAAATGTTTTAAGATATGCGATTATTTTATATTTAATTGTTTCGTTTTATTTTGTCACTTCTGTCCCTCATTGCTCATGTTTATCATGATTTCTTTTTCTCTCAATTCTCTCCCACCAAACTCAGGAGGGGGGGGGGCGTCAGTGCGTGACGGATAACATTGTTTCATGATGCATCAACAATTATTGGTTAGTTCGGAGTTTATTTTTCATAGTTTTGGCAGAAGACGTGTCCGTTTCTGCGTGCATGAGTGCGTGCGCGCGTGTGTGTGTGCGTGTGTGTGTGCGCGTGTGTGTGCGTGTGAACAATGACACGCACGCGCACACACACACACACACACACACACACACACACACACACACACACACACACACACACACAATGGGGCTAATAGGTCCCACTCGGAGGCCGTGCAGCCCGAAAACAAAGTGCTGAATATCTGTCCTTAGTTAACACTCAGGGTCTTATTAGGTTTAGTCGCTTAACGGATTCAAAACATTTCTGGTTGCCTGGAAGTGCAGTAACATGGTTGTGTCATGGTGACATTCATACACCACTTCCACTGCACAAAACACTCCCGAAATGAATGTGATCTTTCTTTTGTGAGGATTACAAAACAGGCTTGTTGGGGAGTTTTTCAATGCACTTTCACCCTGCGGGCGTGCACGGTTGTTTCAACTGCAATGGAAATTGTATGCAAAGCGAGGAGATGTAATCTGACTGCTTCTCAATCCTTTTCCATCCCATTTCGTCAAATTGCTCCTAAGAACATGACTGGGGCATTTTAGGTCAAACACTATGGACCACTTTTGGTCAAACACTATTGTGCTATCATATTTTAAAATGTATGGCTTCATAGGTTGCAATTTTGTTGTCTTGCTCTGCTGACACCAGTCTGAACAATTCTTATTTACACTTAACCATTTGCCTGAATTGAACTGCTGTTTGTGATGTTCTTTCTGATGCTTGCACATTTTTCTAATTACGATGCACTTCAAGTGTCATTTACAAAACAGTGCTATTGAAATGTACTTTTCTCATTCCTGCTGTCTTTGCTGGACATCCGACTTAAGTTGTTTTCCATTCATTTCAGGTGTTCTGGCCTAGGCGCTCCCCGTCTGCATTGCAGTCATCTGACAGTCATTTGAATTGCTGGATGTGGTCACAGAGAACGTGTAACCACAGGGTGGAGCCCTCATTTGTGAACATCAGCACATCTTTCCATCCCATGGGGGGAAAAAGGCCTTCACCATTAACTCTGACTTTATGTTTGAGTTTCTTTATAAAGAGTGGTAAAAAGTAACAAAATACCACGTTTTTTTTCCTTGCCCACCTGGGGGTTAAGATCAGCAGATGGTGTTAAAATTTGTCAACAGTGGGCAAGTGAAGTTCATTTGAGACCTTCTTTGTGATTAAGGAGCTATATAAATAAATTTGACTTGACTTGATATGGAGAAACATGAACCTGGGAGCATTAATAACAATGTCAACAGATTCAGACAGTAAGACATTCCCCATCCATGGGCTTATTTAAGAGAATTGTTTGGTGATGTAAGTTCCAAAAATGATTCATGGAGAATGTGTTTAGAAAATAACAGCTTCTGGTGTTTAAAATGTGTCCTTCTAACTTTAAAAAAAACACGTAGTTGTCAGACAAGTAAGGTGCTCCCCCCACCCAACCCCCAGTTTTTATCATTACCCAATTTGCCATTTTTTGTCAGTCAGTTTACAATCTTGTCAAAGCTCCAGGAACATGTTTTTATAACATTTAACTGGAAATGACACAACAACATGCAACTAGGAATGTGACTTTTTTCTTCTTCTCAATAAGACCAAGATGCAAAGTCATAAAAGAGTCAAAACATTTTGAGTGCATATCTTTTTTTTTTTTAATTGCACCAAGTTTTCAAAATAGGTCTTTTTAAAACATTCATTTTTACCTTTTGCTTTTGTACTTAAGTATATTTCGGTTTGTATTTTTTTTTTTTTTTTTACTTTTAGTTACGGAGGGAGTTTGCTGTGTTAAGCAAGTGTGTCAGCAAGATTCAACATTCAAATGTAGCCACAATTCACTGATCCGCCCTTGAGTCTATGACCAAAGCAATGCCACTCATTCACAAGCAGAAACCCAATTCTCAAACATAGCCATTCATAATGGAATGTGATTGTTTAAGTGTGTGGTTCTGATACACAGACACAGAGAACGCATAGCAGGAATCAACAAAAAAGCAGTGCAACCAATACCAAGCTAGCATTGGCACCGTAAATAATGCTGGTAGGAAGACTTATTTGTATGGCGATGTTCCACTAAATGTTATAATTTTTTTTGTTTGTTTTTTTCATTTTTTTGGTATATCAATTTAAAAAGAGGTGATAAATGTATAGGGGGCCCGGTAATCCAGTGGTTAGCGCGTCGACCTC
Source organism: Hippocampus kuda (assembly GCA_901007745.1). NCBI lineage: Eukaryota > Metazoa > Chordata > Actinopteri > Syngnathiformes > Syngnathidae > Hippocampus > Hippocampus kuda. The sequence continues at coordinate 45,310 of CAAKHF010024531.1, read as the reverse complement.
ACAGTGCAGAGGTCGTGGGTTCGAGCGTGCAGAGGTCGTGCAAACATGCATGGCAGGCTGATTGAATGCTCAAAATTGTCCCGATATGTGGATGGTTGTTCGTCTGTGTGTGCGCTGCGATTGGCTGGCAACCGATTCACAGTGTCCCCCGCCTACTGCCCAAAGACTGCTGGGATAGGCTCCAGCGACCCTTGTGAGGATAAAAGTGGATCTGAAAATGAATGAATGAATGATACATGTACCTCTCGAGCAGAAATGTTGCTTATTCCATGTCACTTCTGAATCCTCTCAGCTGCCTGAAGCCCCTTTGCTCTCCTTCTACAGTATTTAATAGCCAAATACTCAGTTCTTAGTACACAGATGTGGATATTAAAAATTGTTTCAGCAAAAGCACCTTAAATCCAAGTATAATAAACAGTTGAGCACAAAGCTGTAGTGGTGTCCTGGTGCCGGCTGTGAGTGTGCCCGCAAGTTCATGGTAATTATTTAACACCATAGGTTTCTTGCAAAACAAATTAGAAGCATGGGATGGGGTCGAAGGGCTTCTAATTTCTTCACAGATCATATTATACGTTTCTACACATTTTTTACAACCAACACAACAAATGAGTTCTTTCAAAACCGCAAACTCCCCTTCAAATGATGGGATTGAATCAGTCTTTTTTTTTTTTAACAGAATCTGTACCTCTACTTCCGTAGAGAATGTGAAAGCTTTTCACACCTCTTATATTTCAATTCAAACTGATTTATGATCACAATGCCTCCCTTATATTTGCACCCAAAGCGCAAATATATATATATATATATATATATATATATATATATATATATATATATATATATATATATATATATATATATATATATATATATATATATATATATATATATATATATATATATATATGCATGTGTGTGTGTGCCTTCTGTGATTCTGTCTCCCTCTGCGCAAGTAACACCCCTGCCTGCCTGTCTGTCTGTCTAAGTACCACATGCAAACATGCTCATGAACATTTGCAGCTCATGAGCAGGTCGACCATGCAAATCCAGCACCAGAATTTTCACCCAATGTTCCGGCTGATTTGCTTAAACTATGATGTGATTGTCAAGAGTGCCAACTGTTGTTTACTCGCTAGTGAAATACTGCGAGGGTGATCTTGGAAAAACACAAAAGTAAGGCCGTGACTAATACAACCAAAATATATTGTTTTAAAAGTGGTTACTTACATATGAGTCTGTTGAATCAAGTTAAAATAAAATTGAATCAGACATCTCACACCAGCTGAAACAAACATGCAGTTTTGTCATGTTTTAGTGTGCCTATACTGTATTTATCAATTGTACATATGGCCTCTGAGTATGATGCATGACAGTTATACACCTCAAAACTACACCCACAAGAATAAAATGATTATAATCATGATACACATTGTTAAACAAATTTATCCAAGCCTATTCATACCAGGAATTATTAAATAATAATTTTAAACTCTCTCAGTGGGTTCAGCTGCATGACATTATTAACACAACTGTCTTTGTGTTAATATAAACACAATGGTAAATCATCAATCTGTATGATCACTTAAAAAAGTAAACAACATTGTCCATATACATACAATATACACACACACTGTGAACAATCTGTCGGTTCACATCTAGAAACATAATTTAGACATCTATCTATCCTTTCATCCATTTTCAACACCGATTATCCTGAACAGGGTCGCGGGAGGGTGCCTAAACCTATTCCATCTGACTTCGGGCGAAAGGCGGATTATACCCTGAACCGGTCGCCAGTCAGTCGCATGGTACTCGATCCATTCACATATACAGAATGTTCAAACTGCCAGTTCTCCCTGTGCTTTCTTGGGTTTTCCCTCAGTACGTAGGTTTACTCACACTTTAGAAAAACCCGCAGGTTAGGTTTACGGAAGACTAAACTGTCTGTAGGTGAGAGTGAAAATGAATGATTGTTTGACCATATGCAGCCTGTGATGGACTGGTGACCATTCAAAGGCCCCTTGCCCAGAGTCACCTGACCCATGAGGCTTATTAGGACAAGTGTCATAAAAACAGCTATGAAAAAAAAAGTTGTGTGAGTAATATTTACATTCTACCATCACACCGATGTCGGTGGCATGTAACATCATGAGTTCTAAGTATGACTCTGTATATTTCCACCTCTGCAAACAACACAATAAATATTGTTAAATAAATCAATCTGTGACAGTGTCAACGAAATCACAGCATTTAATCTTACTGAATGTAAAAAAGGTTTTGATGTAGTATTATCTGTAATTCAATTGTGCAGTGTCCCTATTTTATTGACGAGTCAATCGAACCTCTCTGCGCATGCGCTAACCATATCGACGCCCGAGCAGATCCGGAAGCGAATTATTTCACCAGAGTCCGAGGCAGACTTCGACTTAACATTTCATTTAAGAAGGATAAAACATTCCGTCTTAACTAGGCTCGTCAAGTCGACAAATACAACAACATCGACGTTTATAGTGACTGCGAAGTTGAGAGTTGGGCAAGGGCGTGCTTCAATCAAAACTGTAAACCCACCCCTCTCTCCCGCCCCACCCCCTCCCCATTACTGGATGCTAGCTCGGTGGTAGCCGTTGCATGTCGTGTAGCACTCCCAGTCAAAAGTTGTGTTTCGTCCATTTTTACGAAAAAATATTACATTTGGGGGAGATCAGACCGCGGCAAAGGCACAAAAGATGGGATGTACTCTGAGCACGGACGACAAGGCGGCGCAGGAGCGGAGCAAGATGATCGACAGGAACCTCCGGGACGACGGCGAGAAAGCTGCCCGGGAGGTGAAGCTGTTACTGCTCGGTGAGAGAAAGATGGATGGGCCGATCGGTCGGCCGGGAGTCGAGGCGAGAGGGGACCATCCCCAAGCCAACACCCAAGCCTTGCGTAGTTCATACACGCCCATCTAATATTTGTCGTCTGCCTCGATCTAACTAACGATGTAACGTAAAAAGCGGCAGTTTGTTATTTTAAGTTTGACGAAACAACAAGTGGGAATATTTTGTCGTTTCATGTTGAATGGCGCGGGGGATCGTCGTGAAGATAGCCGAAAACTTCGACTCTTGTTCCCCACCACCACTTTGCTAACTCAATCGGAGTAATTGAATGGTTGAAATGGATCTGCGGTTGAGGATTAACGCCACTTTAGCCAGCCGCTGCCGCCCAACACTGGCATTAAATCGCTAAGCTAATTTAGCAATTAGCTTCTTAACGCTAGCCGACTCAGCGTCGCTAGCCCGGATTAGTTTGCGAACTGTGATTTTAAAAAACACTCGCACACACGCCAAACCAAGCGGCCTATACTGTTGTTTTAAATCGACAGGTGTAGAACAGCTTCGGCACAGTTTCCATTATTCTAATCAGATGACCTTATCATCCTGTCTGTTGGCCGACTCACGCGAAATAAACCGTATCACACTTGCGGTGGGTGGCCTTTTGCTCAATTCGAGGAACTCTTGGCCGTCAATTTCCGCCAGTTACCAACATTTACTCGTTTCCGTTCATACTTTATTTTTATGCCTGCGGACAGCTGATCGTTGACATCGATTTTGAGAGTCAATTTACCTCTGCTGTCAGTGGAAAAATCAGGACAAAATATATACAGGTTTAGGATGCATTTTAAATCGATTATGAGGAGTTGGGGCAGCTCCGTGCGGTCGTGCTATACACTTTTTCCACACAGTTTTGGGGTGTGGGATTCCACTCTTGGCATGTGCCCTCTGTCCTTTCGTGGACTTTCTCCATTTAGCAACCAAGTTGCTCCCAAACTGCAAAAACATGCTTCAATGGTACATTGCTGTAAAATTTCCGTAGGTGTGAATAAACGCGAGTGTGAATACTTATTTTTGTTATGTGCTGTGCGATTGACTGGCGTCAAATCCAGGGTGTACCCCGCCTCCTGCGCAACGTCAGCAGGGATTAGGCTGCACATGACCCACACCCCTAATGAGGACCAGCCATGATGATCAAGTCTTATTTTAGTCCATCTCTTTTTTTGCTTCAAAACTTTGCTGCAGTCTCGCATGAACGTGTTGGTTGGCTTCGCATGCACATCACACACCGCACTGACAAAGACTGGTATTGTGGTGTAAATAACGCACTTGTATCAAACCCATGTACAGGAACAAAGTGATATTTGAATTGGTGTTAAAGTCATGCCTAAATCCAAATGAGGCGGTTAGTGTTTTTTTTGTTTGTTTGTTTGTTTGTTTTGGTACATCTAGGGTGTTGATGAAGCAAAATTGTTCTCTCACATTTCTGTCAACTTCTAAATTGTGCGTTTGGTCGAGAGCCTTTGAAATTTGAACAAAAACGTGATGGCAAATTGAACTCACATGCACTCTATTGATTAAAGCGGCCCAAGCTAAGGCCTTCCAGTAAAATATTATGCCCTTATATGTGGTAATGTAAAGTTTTCTATCTTTTATCCTGCTATAAAATGTAATTATTATTATTTTATTATTATTATTATTTTTTTTTTGCATTCGGGTCAAGGCACCCAATTTTGAGTACTGGTCAATGTTTAGGGTATGTCCACACCTGAAGGTATGATGCTCAATTTGGAGTTTTTGTTAAAGGTGATAATTTTATGTTCTCGTTTACATAAAAAAGCAAACATGACTTCTAATGTGAACACAACCCGTCCGTGATGTGGCACACCTGCACACACAGCACGACGTCAAGTGACATGCTCCCCCCCAAAAAATAAACGTCACATGGGGCAGTGTTTCCGGAAGTACATATGGTCCCACGTGTAGTGGCTCATTTTACTATCTCATATCGCAAAAGTAGCAAGGCGGGAGGAGGAGGTACATATCACTTGGAGGCAATGGCCGTGATGCTCCTTGACTTCATCGTTTAATGGAGACATCCACTAAAGATGTTGTTGCATCATTGACGCACAGAATAAATGAAGCATCTGTGTGGCTGAATTACTATTATCACAACGATTGTTCATTTTATGCTTCATTTTTCAATTGGGATTAACTTCACTATAGTCAATTTTTGTGTCATTTAGAACTGAATATTGTTTTTGTAAGATATATCAATATGTTTTTTGATCAATTTACATTGGATGTTATGGGATTGTGCAGATGAACATAACGTAGTGTCCCACATAAAACTGACTTTGTTTCACCCACACTGTTTTGTTGCTGGAAGCTGGCGGCCAACGCCTGCTGTCTCAGTCCGAAACAGATGTATGTATAAGATGTTGCATAGCAACCAGTGTGCACTCTGACTGACAGTGATGTGAATGTATCTTGGATGGCGAACAGAGTGCCAGCGCATGCCTGCAATGCCTGCAACTGCATGCTTGTGGAGTGGGGCTTGTGAATACAACAAATTCTTTAATTGAGCGTGCCTTTTTTTCTGTCGTCCAAAGCGCTGCTCAATTCTCCACACTTGTATGTGTGTGTGGGCTGAGCGACAGCTAATATGATGTTGTTTTGCCTGGTTGTGATACAACAATGGGGCGTGTGGATGTATTGAACGATGCAACCAGTGTCTGGATTTGCATTTACACTGGATGTTCAAGTGCCCAGTTCTGATTCCGTGCCTGGAGATTGAAATGATATTTATCACTCATGATTCCACACCCACCTGTGATAAGTGAATATCTGGGATGTGGAGAGACCACCAAAACCTTTTGTAAAGGTCCCATGGCTGTCTTGTGGCCACCATGTTTCTTCATTTTGTTGGCTGCGTTGATATTCACGCTGTTGGCAGAATAGTGGCCGGCCACGGTGCACTCTGAGGAGGCCACGGCAGTGTTACACCTTGGTCTCCCGGGAGGAAAATGTCTCTGCTGGGACCTTGAAATAGTTTTACCTGTTCTACAAGCTTTAAACACTGAAATTTACTCTGATTCTTGCGATTCCTTAGCGCCTTTTCTCACTCACTAGTTGTCAAGAAATGCAAGACTATATTGTTGAACATCACTTTGAAGAAACAAAACGATTCACTCTCATCGTTCTCCAAATAAAATGTAAAGGGTGCTCGCTTCAAGCTGTTTATTTTTCCTTCCAGGTTGAGGTATACTGTAAAAGTGATACAACAAAAGAGAATTAAAGATTGTATGTTTTAACTAAAGTTGTGCCAATCACCCCATTTTCAGCTGATTGGTCTAGTCTGTAAAAGATCCGCCGCTTTTTATTTATTTATCTATTTGTTTTTGTTTGTTTGAGCAGAACTGACTTTTGTGGATCTCCTCTGCTACGTAATGGGCAACATCTTTGTCGCTAATGCTTGTGTTCGGAGTAAGTCAGATATGTTCAACAAGCTTTCAAGCTACCGTAGTCTGCACAATGTAATCAAAGAAGGGGTACAGTGAGATGTGGAAAGATTTTCCTTACGTGACCAAAAAGCCAGGGCAAGATGACAGATACAGTACTACAAACTAGGAAATGGAACACATTTATCCAGCTATCTAAAGGAAGTTTAACAAGGGAGAATTATTTTGTGATGAGCAAACTTGGTCCCACTCTATGCTTCCGCTGTACATTGGGTGTATGTGTTTTTTGTTTGTTTTTTAATGTTCTGTGTCTTTTGGTAAATGCAGATGTGTAGACGCCATCGGTCCATGTAGTTTGATAACTACATCTTTTTTTTTTTTTTTAATGTAGCTGATATGTGCATTTAAACCACACTCGCATATCAAGTATGCATCAGGTTTGTATACACAACTTGAAGAGGTCCAGTTCCGATCTGAAGATATCTCGGTTCCATTCATTTTGTTACATATCTCGTTTATGCCACTTTAAAGCAAAATGTCGGACTTGAACCATGGCGTATTAATCCAGCCTTGAAGCATCTCTTATGTAGTGTCTGAGCAAATCAAGTCACAAAAGTCCGTGTCCAACAAGTAATCGACACAAGAGTTTTGAGTGGGAGGATTGCCTAAAATGCAAATCACGAAGAACCAAAGAGCTGTTTATTTTCTGCTGAGGTCTCACGTGTCATGTCTCATAACATGAAGGGAATGATCATAATTCACTTCTGCCTCACAGCACCTTACCGCTACCAAATCTCAAAGGTCAGAAATAAATTGCAGAGTGTTCGTAGACTTTATTTTCAATCCATGTTTACCAGGGCAAATGATGAAAATGGAAAAAATAAGTCTCTTAGGTCTTCTTTGTAACCAATTGTTCAATATCAAACAGTTTACGATAACTGCATGATTTAAATGTGAGTCTGAGAAAACCCGTGCAGGGACGGGGCGGCTGACATTCAAACTCCATACAGGGAAGCCGGAGCCAAGAATTGAATTCCAGACCCCTGTACTGTGAGGTGGATGTGCTGACCAATCGAACCCTGTGCTGTAAATCATTAAAAAAAAAATCTCACAAATTTAAGTACAGAGATTACAATCATGCAAACAAGCCTGTGTCTTTACCACTTCAACATATCCAACTTTTCATGTTTCATGAAACAACGATATGCAAATGTGGGCTGGACATCTTTAAAATTCTGAGGTGATCGAGACCAATAAATTAATGACGAATACATAAATAGAATTTAAAGCTTATTGATCTCCTGTCGGTAAAATCGCATATGCTAAAATGAAGAAAAAAAGATAATACCTTCTTATGTGACATAACGTCTTCAAAGGATCAGCGCCAGCCGGGAAATTACAAGTGATGGCACTTCATCGCTTAAATATCATTTCATCTGTCTTCAACTTTATTGATGAAATCAGACAAGGCAACATCTGGCCACATATAGGCTAATTATCCTCTCCATATGTGACCACGACAACTTTGTAGGGCGCTGCCATTTTCACATCATTTTGCCAGAGGATACGTTTTGATCGTTATCAATCACTCTTGTAGCACGCACATGGTGTGATTTCATTTGTTTATTTTACCTCTCGAAGCGAAAAAGATCTAGCATGTCAGATACTCGCCTCAAGATTGCAGTTACATTTCAAATGCAATTAATTGTTCAGCGCTAGTCCATAGTCAGCTCAGCTTGGCTACAGCTTCCTGCAACCTCCAAAAAGATAAGCAGTATAAAAATTAGAAAGACAGATTTGAAAAAGCAGTTTTGAAAATCAACCTGAAAAGCACAACATGCACAAATATTCCTTCGATGCTAACTTGAACTCAAGTCTTGTGTGACATGCTTTTGTCACCTGTGATGGCCACACGCAAAGCAGCTGTTTGAGTTCTTAAAGTGAAAATCAAGTCAATAATAATAATAAGAAGAAGAAGAAGAATACATTTAACCTTTTTAAAAGAACTCAGACGCGAGCGAATCAGTAAACAATATACTCAGACAAAATTACGTAAATCTAAACAAAACATCAGTGGGGGCAGAACAGAGAATGCTGTGTCCCCACCGGTTCTGTGTCTGGTCCTTGGGACGGTCAGAGGAACAAATGGTACGAGAAGGGATGGGGCAAGTCTTAAAGCTAATTGGGGGCCTGGTTTTGGAGGGCTTTATGGGTAAGTAGGAGAATTGTGAATTTGATCAGAAACCAGAGATCGGAAGCCAATGAAGGGTCTGGAGGACACGTGAACGGATGTGGGTGAGGACGTGGGAGGCAGAGTTTTGAAATTATTGAAATTTGCTGAGGAGATTTGAGGCTGAGGTTGTACCACATGGGATGCTATTTCAGTAGTCAACAGGAGATGAGATAAAGGCTTGGATAAGGGTTTCAGCTGCAGACAAAGAGAGAAGGGCAAAGGCGGGCGATACTCTTAAGGTGATAGTTTTTCTCAATTCTTTCATGTGTTGGGAAAAGGTGAGATTGTTGTCCATGGCAACGCCAAGGTTCCGGCATTTGGGTGAGGGTGAGCGTGCGGTCTTGCCAAAGGAGAGACGAAAGCTCAGGGTTGATATAATAATAATAATAATATAAAAATAATGCATTTTATTTATAAGCGCCTTTCAAGACACCCAAGGACACTTTACAATACAGCTGACACTTTGTCCTGTACTGCCACTACTGTCAAATGAACTCAACCCGGAAGAATCAGTAAACAATATACTCAGACAAAATTACGTAAATCTAAACAAAACATCAGTGGGGGCAGAACAGAGATATGTTCTCACTTCCCCCACCAGACTAAACTTTGTAATCTCATCAGTATTGCATTTGTGTCATATGAATTAAGCAGAAAAATCCGTTTTGAAGGTGCTGCCTTTTTGCCCTGTACTGCCACATGCTGTTGACCCAAATTGACATCACAGTGCCCAAGGGATCAGCTTGCGATCGTCAGGGCTCACCTGTTTTCTGGTTATGGCCGTGTGCTTTTGGCATCCTGTGGACACCGTGACATCAATTTCATTTGACAGCAGTGGCAGTACAGGACAAAGTGTCAGCTGCTTCAGATGGATAAAAAGCGGTAGTTTTTTCTGCTTTATTCTTATATGACAAGCGCGACATGAATCAGAATACTGTTAAGTTAGTGGGGGAACAGAACATATTGCAAAGAAAATTATGGACTTATCATCCCCTTTGAGGTTTTTTCCCACTATAAATGTCTATTTTAAATCCCTCTTAAATTTGGGAGGATTTGAACATGAACATTTCCTATTCCTTGCGATGTGTCAGAGCTCAGTGTGCGTCTGCTCATTGTGTTTGATGCCGAATTGGTGAACATGTCTCCTCACCAGGGAGTATGGAGTCCCAGCAGAGGGAAGGTAATTAAATTGCTGTTTTCTCAGCTGCAAACACAGGTGGATCTAATGGGGAGCTGCAGAGGCCAATGGATGCTGTGCCTTCCGTATGGAAGGTACTGGGATGCACCTTAAAAAGTTGTGTTTTGGTCACAAAAAAGGTCACTTTCCAGCAGCTCCTATATTTTGTTGTTGTTCTTCCTTTTATAACTTTGCTGCTGTGAATTGGGAATTTCTCCATTGCGAGACTAATAAAGCTTTTCTTTTCTTATCTTATCTTATCTTATCTTACTGCCTGTTACATGTAAAGGGTTGTATGCATATATTGATTTTTAACATCTTAACAAGTTTTTGAAATATTAGAGACTCAATATGTGACAAGTAAAAGCTCATCTGTACTTCCTGCCCTCATAGTGAGTGGCGTACTCGAGGTGACCAACGCAGCACACCATTCGCCAAGTGATATCCCCGCAGACAATTCTGAGTCTCTTCCCCCAAACCAGATGCCTGCGATCATACCAAGACTAACCTGTGCGGCAGCATTGGTACCACAGGGAATCCAAACGGACAGAAAATGCAAAGAACAAGAAAGACTAGTAGTAGTAAAAACACCTCGATAAATGTTTGCTTGTCTGGTAACTACATTGCGGTTGCAAGCTATTCATGTCATTTCAATTGTGGTGAATGACTTGTAAGACACGTTAAACAAATAGTCAACAGAACCTGTTGCTCCTCTATTTGAACTTCAGGTCGCTTCCTGATTGGCTATCGTTTCATTTCCCTTTACACTCACGGAGTATGTGGCTCGTTTGAATTTGGTTTTGCCATCTTAGCTATTGAACAGGTGTAACATTTACCATTGTGGGCCACAACTGCTTTCCAAACAGATTGTGGAAAAATATTTTTTTGAACGCACCCAAAACCACAAGATAATAACTTGGGAAGCTCTTTCAAAGACCTCAGACAATATGACCTTTGCTCATTTTAATCGGAAGGAGTAAAAATTCCCAAACTCGGCCTGATTATCGGTATACTGCATGTGTTGGTCGCTTTGCTGGCGAGTCCAGCCTGCATTAAATTGTAACCCTGGGGATGCTTGAGCCGTGCGTAATCTCATTGAAGACAGGATCTACTTGATTAATCCAATTGTGCAGAGACACGGCTCAAGTGCGGATTGAATCGCATCTTTAACAAGATTCTGTTAGCATGTCGACCGACAAACTGCAGATTGTAACACTTTATAATCTGCAGTTTGCCGAGCTCAATTTGGACATTGGTGGATATGACATAAGTGTCTCTCATTGAGCTGGACCGATAATGAAAATGGTATCCTTCTGGGTTCATATTTTAAAGGTGTGAAAATACCTCAGAAATAGAGAGGGGCCAGTACCATTACCAGGTATTAGTTCTATGTATTTAAAAAAAAAAAAAAGCGTATCAGATACTCACGATGGCGACCAATACCAGTCACCGATACCAATTTATGGCTGTTTTATCGTGTCAATTTTTTCCTATCATGTCTATCTTCATTTGTCATTTTAGCAAATAGTGAACATTAATAACTACTGGGAATGCTTTTGTGATGGTCAAAAATGTCATTGACCTTTGCTTAGTCCACAAAGCAGCCATTAGGTGATAGATTAAACCATAATACATGAAAATGAATCATGATCTGCTGTCATACATTACAATCGATAGTCAATGACAATTCATCATTAAGTGGGTGAATGCAAATAATGAATACTACTACTTGGAAACATAATTCACAACAACAATCCCATCATTATTAAAAGCTATCTACAGAAAAGGGCACCTTAAGGCATGCTGAGTACTCCTTCAGACTACACAAGGCTCAAAATGAACAGTTTTATATAGTGGTTTCCTAGTCTAAATTTGCATGCTGTGCCTCATCAAAAGACAAGTGAAGCATAACTGAGAATCACAGATTTTTAAAGGTGAAGTCAACCTGAAACAATTCTTTACATGTTCTATTAAGACCACATGATCACATTCACTAGTGTAAACACTGCATTCTGATTCATGCTGCCTTTGTGGAATGTGAGTTAATTCATACGATCCAGCCTTTTTAGCCATCTCAGGGAGCGGCCATTTTGACACTTGTCTGAAAATGACCTCGCAGTTGCATATCACGGCTCACCTGTTTTCTGGAACTGAGCCATGATTGGTCAATTTCATCTGGGTATTACCAGAAACAAAATTTTACCAAACATCTGATTTCCATTTTGATTTTTTTTGGCACCAGAAGTGTCAACTTGGCATGCACTTGTCTGTGATTCAAATAACGTGACTGATATAACTTTCATGTTTTTCTCATTTTCAGGTGCTGGCGAGTCTGGGAAGAGTACAATTGTTAAACAGATGAAGTAAGTAAAGATTCCCCCGTAATCCTACAACTCTGCAGATGGTGTTTTTAAAAATGGTACTGTTCACTAAAAATGAGGTATTAAACATTACTTAGTGCAGGTGTAAATCAGTAGGATCTTTACTTCGGTAACAAATGTAATGTAATGCAATGAACCATAGTCACACACAATCGGTCCTGACGGTAACAGAGTAACTCGGCGGTAACAGTAACTAGTAAGCTAATGTGTTACTATATAGTTAATGTAGTCTAAAAGTTTCTGTTCAAAGCCTTCGTCTTACTTGTTGACAAAACAAAGTTGGCACAATGTGCAACGATAGAATGTCGATATTCAGGGAAGACAATAACAGACAATTGTCACTTGGCAGCAGAAGTGCGTAACGAGGCGCAAGTCATTGATCACCACCAGTAGTTCTTAACCTGGGTTCAATCGAACCCTCAGGTTTCGGTGAATCAGTCTCAGGGGTTCGACAGAGCCTCTGCCATGTAGGTTAAGACCACTGGACTCAACATGTCAATTACTGGTAGTTATGACACGCCCGCTTGGCCATCACTGGCTGGTTCATTTTATGCACAATTAAAAAACTTGTACTTTATTCTTTGTGTTTACTTTTTTTCTGTTTTTAATAAATGCATAAAAATCACTTATTTTTCACTAATGAAGGGTTCGGTGAATGTTCATATGAACTGGTTACCACCATTGATCTTTATTTAAAACCTGTTTAAAAAGTCTCACATCCTCTTTCATGTTCTTACATGATTATTAATGGCTTTTAAAATTTTAATGGTGTGATGCGATTTTCTCTCTTATATGGAAATATTGCTTGATTAGAAAAAGAGTAACAAATCAAAGTTATGAATGGAATAGAAATCACAATATCTGTCAAAAACTGGTGAAATCCCTTCATTCCTAAACTACGATATAGTGGGGAACACCGTAAGACGCGGTAAACTTCTCATCATGTGTACCAGGATCATCCACGAAGCAGGCTACTCGGAGGAGGAGTGTAAGCAGTACAAGGCGGTTGTCTACAGCAACACCATACAGTCCATCATTGCCATCATCAGAGCCATGGGACGCCTCAAGATCGACTTTGCCGACTCAGCCAGAGCGGTGAGTGCTTGCCGAAGTCGCACTATACCACCACGTTAATAGTTGCAGTGATCTCCTGTTCTTCACGATGGATACCTTCTGACCTACCTGCAATCGTTAAAAATTTGCAATTTTGAGAGAATATAATTTTTTAAAATATAGTTTTACCCCTCGCACACGCTTTACAAATATTTAACCTTATTAAAACACACTTGGGCATTTTAAAACACACTTCATAAACACACTGTAAATATATTTGAATACAAATAAATGGCAAACATAACATGTATAGAAAATACTATACTGTACTTAATTGGAGTTGGATTGTGTCTGGGCATAAGCCGTGGCCACAGCAGCTCCTGCTTGAGAGTGCTCTTAGTGTGGTGTGTTTTAATGTTCTCCTAGCATTCGATACACGGGAGGAACGTCCATCGACAGCTGTAGCTCTCCTTTTCCAAATGTGATGGCAATCCAGTAAAGTAGGGATACAGTGTTCCCTCCCTACTTCACAGTTCAATGATTGCCGATTCACTCTATCGCGGCAGTCGTACCTTGTTATTTTAGCACCTTTTCTTGCTATTCTTCTTTTGTAGTCGGATGAGGTCAAGAAATTTAGATTTTGGGGGGATTTGTACATTAATGGAACACTCTAAATTGTGCCCAGGTGTGAGTGTGAGCTCGGATGGTTGTTCGCCGCGTTCGTGATGGCTTAATAGAGGCATAAATTCCCCCCAAAATAACCTAAAAAAAAAGTCAACCTCTATTTCGCAGAAATTCACATATTGCGGTGGGGGGGCTTGGTACGTATCACCCGCAAAAAGTAAGGGAGCACTGTGCTCTAAAAACCCATCAAGGATGATCACTTTGAAAAACATGATATAGCGATTAAGATAAGATAAGATAAGATAATCCTTTATTTGTCCCACACTGGGGAAATTTACAATTAACGAATGATGAGCCACATGATGCAGCGGGAAAGCACTATATGATTGACTCTCTGGCTGCTTTTCTATTTCTGTACTTGTCCTTTACCCCACGAGGAGCATCGCCTTTAGGTGCTCTTACATAATTGTGCATTTAAGAAATCACAGAGGCTTTGCCTTTGTTCTAATTTCCAAAACAAACTTCCTCTTAGAAAAAGTTATAAAGGGAGGGATTCGTTCAGGAATGATGTCACCAACCTAAAAAACTTAAGGAACTGTCGCCAATGTCTTAATTAAATCCAAGTGTCATACAAATAGGGATGGCAGTGGTGAACTAATTCCCAGTAATTTATTTTCTAGGAATGGTTCTCATTGATTGATTCCTCAGAGGGCAGGGGAGAAGCAGCACTTTGACCGTGGCTCAGCCACTGGTGAGACCACTTAAAACACTCGAGTCAGATGACTTCAAGGTGTTCTAAGGTCACGGCAATAATGACACAAAAGCGACAAAATAAATTCTATAAGTTTGGATAACCAGCTCCGACGGAGTGGTTTCAGTGTTTGCTGTGCTGACTATCCTCTATACTGGGCTTATATTTTGTAGAACCGGGTCAAATATGGTTTTATTTTATTTTTTTTCTCCCAAACAATTCTTTGTTTTAGGTTAGAATTAGTTTAAGCATCAAGTTGAGTGCAAAAGGAGCACAACAAACATTCCCAAGAGTGAGTTAGTATATAAGAGGGTAGTATATAAGTGTTAGAGAGTATATTGGGAAACCTATCAAGTCAAA